>PRKT01000212.1:846174-868327 GCA_003671525.1 Saccostrea glomerata | reverse complement strand
TTGAAATTTTGAACATAGTCCTACATTATAAAGATCTACAGCATGATATATAAAAATTTCCATGAAAGCATGCGCATGCGCGCGTGCTGCAATCTGATTGGCTGAAACTTTAAATGGCTATATCTTCTTTGTTTTTTGACGAAATGCATTGAAATTTGAAACATAGTCATGCATTGGGATATCCTAAAATATGATATAGGAAAAAATCATGAAATCACGCGCATGCACGTGTGCTGCAATCTGATTGGCTGAAACTTTATATGGCTATATCTCCTTTGTTTTTTTGACGAAATGTTTGGAATTTTAAAATATAGTCATTCATTTAGATACCCTTCAATACGATAAGGATAAAAATTTATGACATCACGCGCATGTATGTGTGCTGCAATCTGATTGGCTGAAAATTCAAATGGCTATAACTCCTTTGTTTTTCAACGAAACAGGATGGGATTTAGAACATAGATAAATATAGGGGACTCCTAAAAGAAGGTGTAGTCATTATGCACGTGCATGCACGCGAAATGAGTTAAATTAAAAATACATTCGAATGAGTGTATTTTTTAATACTTATGGATTAAATGCTTTGATATTAAGTATATTAAAATTTTAGATAGTGTAGACAAGATAATATGGTCGTTACGCAAATGAACACGCGTGCAATGCCTATTTTTAAATATATTTTGTATTTTTCTGGAAGACTTTCATTGAGTCTAAATTCCATAAAGTATTTCTTATTTTATAGAGATTACAGGGAATATGGCACCAAAAGGGAGGTGGGGAGCGTTTGGGGAACATCTGTAACGGTCCCCGTTACAATTAGCACTAGTTTCCATATCCTTCTTCAAAGAAAAATGAGTGGAAGAAAATTAATGTGTGAGAATCAATCTATTCAAAACATAAGTTAGACGTACAAATATATATATTTTTATTTATTCTCGGAAAACGTTTCATTCACTCTCTCCACTAGACAGAAAATATAGTGGGCTTCCAATTCCCGGACCCCCCCCCCCCCCCCCCCCCCCCTCCCTTGGATCCGCCAATGAACCGTTTACAAGCATTCACCCATCCTTGACACTTTTTAAATATCTCTCCAAGGTTTTGGAAATCTAATAAATTCAACTCCTTGCATATATTTTTTGTGGGCATACTTTGAGTCACTATTGCTGATTCCATGACGGCAGTGTTTTATTGCATTCTGTTTTGCACAGGTTAGCCATAATATTACTAAATTTACACCACAAAGAAAGATTCAAGCCACTGTTTTGGTTTTGGTCATGTAAACATAGAAACATGTGGGTCAGTTTGTCCCATCTAAATTCTAAAACATGTGATAAGGAATTCTAAAATTAGATGCAGCAGAGCTATAAACAGACAAGCCGCAGCTCTCTTCTGAGTCAGTCAGTGAACATTTAAAATATGTAAGGTTCAATGAAACAATGATCAGATTTCTTCTATCTTGGTAATGTAGGGTATGAATGTGATAGGACTTTCGCAAACTATATAAAATCCCCCAGGTGAGGTGAAAGGTGTGAGATAATTATAGGTCCATGAGAAAAAAAGGAATTATGTATTGTATGTGGAAAATATTGTGACAGAATTTGATTTATTGCATCAAAAGCAGAGGCAGAGAACTGCACTCGGTGATCTATTTTGGTTTCCCCGACAATTTAAATTCTATGTCAGCGAGAGATTTTGTGTCAGCAGCGGACTCTAAACATTACTGATCACCTGACTGTATACAGCATATATCCGATATCAGACAGGCAGGCCAGTTTATCAAAGTTAAGCCTGGTTCCCTGTCTCTGTTTTACTTCATGTACTCCTGCCTTGGACAGAATGAGCCGGGGGACCAAGCTTATCAAAGTTAACGTGATTAGCCGCTAGATGGCGATCGCAAATTCCCTTCCGCCGCTGCTGAGGGGTACCAATAGAGCGGAGGCTAAGCTTCCATCTAAAAAGCACCATATACTATGTTTTCTATATATTGTTGGTATGCATTATGGTATAATTGGTATATGTTTTCTAGATCAGAATTGTAAAGTTTAATTTATTTTTAAAAAGATATTGAGCATGGTATAAAGATATTGTAGTATGAATCGTACTGTTCTAATAATTGGGATTTGATATGATTCACATGCATACTTTCACATACATTTTTATATCAACAGTATAATTAATATCCATTTTAAACATTTTTTTTTATTTTACTGACAACTGCATTTTATGCAAGAAGACTGTTCGCCCCCGACAAGAGGCCATCCAGTGTTAGGAGTGTGAACAATGGCAACACAGGACACGTGATACTGGTAATTATGGAAATATATATGCGTAAAATTTTACTTTAAATACCACTATACTAAGAAGAATTATTGATAAAAATGGAAAAGAATAAAAAGAATACTATATAGTAAAATTAATTCTTTCATTGATATTACATGTATCATTCGAGACCAGTATCGGCGAATAGTGAAAGAAGAAGAAGACCTCAACTGCAAGCGTGCAACCCAGTTGAATGGTAGACTGTTCACCTTGTGGGAGGAGTACAACAATAAGGAAATCAGCACCACCCAGCTGTTGCGGAGGTGTTCCGAGTTGTACGGTCCAGTGGACTGTTAAAATGTGTAGTGTTGTGTTGATTGACCGACTGTCACAGGAAATCAGGAAATGTGTTGTGTTGGCTGACTGAAAATGTTTTGTTTGTATTGTGGTGATTGACTGCCTTGGAAAACCTTTGTTGCTGATTGTTTTATTAATTTTTGAATGTTTTCAACATATGTGTTGAATTCATGTGGTATATTATAAAATTCAATGACTGCAGTGTATGTTTTATGCAGTATATAATATAAGATAGAAAATGTATGAATGTGTATTTACATGTATGTATGTATGTATGAATTAAATAACCCAAATTTGATGACTCATTTGGTTTTTTTTGTCATTTAAATTTTAGAGTTCACCTGGATGACAAAGCTAAAAGTATCTTATGGTATGCATTTGAGTCTCAGATGCTCACAGTTGAATATAACAATGACAATGTCCTCAGAAAATGACATTATCTTGAAAATGTTGAATGAAAAAAGTGCTTTGAAATCTAAATTGTATTATTTCAATGTATGATGGTACGTTTTCTCAATAAATAAATTAATAAATAATAATTAAAAGTTAATCAAATTCTAGTTGTGAAATATCTGTGGTTACTTTAAATCTAACTTTATTAAAGAAAAATTAGTGAAAAGGTTTATAACACCCCCTGTGCACAAAGAAAAATGTCATACGCAAGTCAACAACAAGATATATTAATTATATGTGAATTCACATAGCCTAATCAAAAAGCTTAAGATTATTTTTCTTAATAAAATGTACATATACTAATTCTGAAGGTAACAAATGAGATATAGATATATCACTATGCGTATGTATATTACCCATATTACATATTGGGTCCAATTAAACGATCGAAGACGGTCGGTCAATCTTCTTAATATACTATGCATATTTTTATCATCAACATGATTAGTTTACGCTAAATATATATTTCAATGGTATCAAACAAAGAAATAATACATGTGTAAACCTAAAAAACTACTGTGAATTACTATTATTTCATTTCCTGACCAAAATATTACGAAGTCCAGAAACGGGTTACTGCAAGTCCCGAAACGTGTTAACCCAGGTCCCGAAACGTCGGGGTCCCGGAATATCGCGGCCCCGAAACATCCAGAATTCGTTTACTCAACGACCAAAACTTAAAAAATCATTGACAGAAAATATAGGTCATATTTATTCCAAGACTCGAATAATGATGTGAATTTAATTATATCAGTGGCTTATTGTTCTGTTGCGTTTTATAATCAAAGAAAAATTGCGATCTATTACCGTATATCAGGTTTTTTCCGCGTCATGATTTTTCCGCGAATCAGAACCTAAATCTGTATATTAAATTTACGCGAATCAAATTTTCACTATTCCAAAGTCATAGCGAAAATATAATTCACAATTGCCTTTTAAAACCTACGAGGTATGAGAAAAAAAAAACAGTATCTGTATGAATAATTTTTAATGAAAATTAAAGACAATGAAACGTATTTCCAACAAGTGTCACAACGAATAACTCCTGATTTATATAGAAAATTTTAGACAATGAAACACTTTCTGAAAATTCATTGTCAAGATTATTTCACTCGATTCCAAGTACAGATGAAATCCCTGCTTCCTTAAATCCATTTCTCATATTGATCGGGTATAATTAGACTTCAGTTTAAGCAAGGAACGTAACTAATTTGATTTTTAAATAAACAAAGAGGCTTACATACCTGTTATCTGGCGTTTGTCCTCCGATCCGGCTATTTCTACCCTCTTTGAGCCCTCTTCAGCCATGGTCCACTGCGATACTGGGACCACATGTAGACCAGTCTGATCCCAGTTAATGATTAGCGAAGGGGGGATTCCATACTCTCCGACACGACTTTGAATTTTTTTTAAGAAATTTGGATTTCTCATCCTCGAAATTTTCTACCCTAAGAACTTTTTTTGATGTAGTTCCCTTGCGTTTTACCAAGTCCATGCGGTTCATAAGGGAAAGGGCCCAAGCGCGTGTAATATCAATGTGTCCCCCATTTTCCTGTAGAAGAGAGCGATCCACAGAAAGGACAACCCCACGTCCAGCGGCTTTCACTATAGCAGTATTGACCACCCCGCCAGATTTTTTAATTGTAGAAACAAAACGCTTCACTTTATTGTCTAGCTCATCACCAAGTAACAGTTTTCTTCCTCTTTTCTTCGGAGTCAATACCTCAGATTCTATCTCACTGTCTGTATCAATCAACTTGCGCTTTACCGACGATTTTACATGGGTTAGATATTCCTTTTTGAAACCCCTAACGGTACTTTCATTCAACTTTCTTTCCAATAAAGGTGAAAATTTTCTGGCAGCTGCAGTAGGGCTGTTTTCTGCTGCATATTTACCAATTTCAAAACGCTGTTTAGGAGAATATGTCCCATAATTTCCCCGTCGCTTTGGCGTTGATTGGCCCTGTTCTATTTCTTTCTCTACCTCAGCGGCGACTTCTTTAAATTCGTCATTCGTCGTAGAAACATTCTTATTACTTACAGTGATGTATCTTAGAATAGACATCTTAAAACATTGCCTTACTATTCACGACTGTTTTTTTTTTTCATAAAGGAGGGAAACAAAACACACAGAATACTACTTACTGAACATCGCTCACTGTACATTTACTTACCTGTTCACCTTATAAGCAAAGAAAGACAACTCTCATACATAATCATTACACTGTACAGTAACTTACCTGTCCACCTTAACAATCAAAGAGAGATAACTCTATTACAAAAAGAAAACTTTGTATCAAATTTACGCTGATTTATTTTCCGCGTTTCGGAGATCGTCGCGAACAAAGCGGAAATTGGATACACGCGGAAAAAACCTGATATACGGTATTAGATGTCGTCACGTGACGCCAGGAGCATAGTGACTGTAGGAAAGGACGGCGCAATACAAACGATACCCATATTTAATGAGTTCATTATGTTTTGTGTTGTTTGTTTGTGTTTTATATATTTTACAAGTATTAAATCCGAACTATACTGTTTTCAGCTAAATTTCGCCATATGCTTCCTTAACACCCCTGCGTTAATTATAACTTAATATGTTTTTAGGGTCCCAAACCTATGACTATGTTTGTTCTGGAGGATGTAATTAGAAGACATGCGAATGGTGACCAGTCTTATGGCACAACATGGAGTGTGATACTGACAACCAGATGTTGTGGCAGGCCAGCATCCATGAGAAACACATGAAGATGTTGAGCAAGATGAGTCTTTTCTGATTGTGAAATACACCATGCTGGAAGATGGAACTCTGAAGCTTCACCAGCAGACTGTTGTATGTCTTCATTTATAAATATAAATAAAACTAAAGAAAAGGTTAATACAATGAAATGTAAATTTACTTTTACTCAATAATCAAAGTACTCAGAGGTACAGAGAGCCGGGCTCATTTACAGAGTAGATGAATTTCTTATACAAATCACTTTTATATTATAATAAAAACATTATTTAAAACTATCAATATAAATAAGACACTGACAGTGAGTTTTTCAATCCCAATACCAAGGTCTGATTTTGTCAGAATCAGAATTAATCTGGTACCGCAGCTGAAAGTAAATACTCTGCTGCCAATGTCATTGATATATATCAACTCCCAATGTAACTGCCTCCCCTGATATTTCATCATTATCAGAATCTCCAACCTTGTTCCCAAACACAACTTCAGGCTTAAACCATCCTTATGTAAACTGAAACAGGAATCCCCTAATTATACAGCAAATACAGATTATCTGCCCTCAATGAATAGCACCAACTAAACTTTTGACAATTTATAATCCCATGACATGTCTCCCTGACATATTGATAAAAGAGTCTGCTGACTCTGAAAAGAAGTCTAATCAAACTGTTACCCATAATCAGTCAAATGGCTTATAGCCTATCAAAAATGACGAAAATGAATCAGATGAATTCTGTGATATCAGTGGCACTTCTCATTCCAATATGAAAAGTGAGCAAAGTCCGATAAGTTCTATCCACAATGACATTCAAGATGATGAAAATGAATCTGACGAATCCTTTGACAGGAGAGGAATTCACTTATTTAGAACTTGTTTCAAATCCTTTTGATTGATATTAATAAACTACGTTCAAAACAAACAACAAACAATCCTTTGACATTAATAACAATTCTCGTTCTCAACTTAAAATTGAACAAAACGTACCGTTAACTTCTGACAGTTACAAAATTTGTTTGTAGAGAACACTGTATTCATACATAATGAATCAATTAAAGAATTGACAAATGGTTGTTTAGACAAATCCTTCTTAAATCAAGAAGACTTACTAGCGATTCTCACTTCTTACCCTGTTTCAAAAGCCCATCTTTTGAATGTGGGGCCTGGTCAAATCGGACTGGTTGTCCAAAAACTCATATCTTGAAACAAGAATCTGGGAAATATAAACCGCCTTTTAAGACAGAATCTTAACCATTTTAGAAAACAAAATTAAGAGAAACATGACTTTTGTTTCATTAGAACCACAAACAGACCCTTCCATGGTTTTGACTTTATCTCGCTGTTACACAACCATGTGGAAAGGGAAATAGATAGCTTAGTGACATCTGGCAATTGTTCGATAGAGATCAGGGGAAAGCACCCTGTTTAATCTTATACACAGGTGGACACATTCCTGACATTAAAACTTGATGTTTGCAGTGGACAGACAATTTTAGGTATTGATAAAATTTTTAATATTTGTGACATGCAAGGCACTGCTACATGCATAAACAAGTTAGAGTATCAAGACAAAACAGAAGAAAAGAATTTACCTCAATCTTTCGTGGACCTTTATTCCATTCATGACAATAGTGACTTTGAGTCATACAGTAATTTCTTTTATAATTTGAGAACTAAATTTTCAAAAACTGATAAGTTTAAATGGAAATATTTCAAAAACATACAACCGAATCTCAAAGAAAAAGTAAACAATGCCATCAAGCATGAAATTATTGATAACCCGTGGACAAATAGTCATTAAATCATGTCTTAAAACAGGCAATTGATTGGAAATCAAAACCACTCCTTCATTTGGTTAATATAGTGACAACACTTATAGAATCTCACTTTAAAGATCATAGGAAATCACTTGTTTGGTAAAGACAATTAAAACTAGAAGAAACACATGATCATTTTAGAGTCTTATGATCAGTGTGAGTGACCAAAACGACAGACGAACGAGATAGGTTGTACAAAGATTCAAACTTTATATTCCGCCAGACAAAACGACACTCGCATCAACCGACGGTACTACCACTTAAGTTAGACCACGTACCTTAGGTAAAAAGATTGGTCAACAAAAACGTAAAAAAGTGGACAGGACTACAACTTTCAAAAAATCTAAAATACTGTTGATCAAAGCCCAATAATCAGTCAGTCGTACACTTCACACCCAAATATGTTTTTAACATTGTATATTCATTGTTTTTTCTAGAGTAAGGTTTCTATCGAGCAGTATTCTTCCCCCGTCAGATGGGTGCAGGCCAGTGAATACTGTTTGGTGTTGAGTTAGGTTAGGTTAGGAACATAATTTATTTTCAAAGTTACAATTTAAATTATAAATTCCTTTCTATGAATTTTAATTACATTTAATTTTATGTCAATTACTTTCATTTGGCTGTAATTTGTTTATACATGACCAAAATATTGACTAGGAATAATAATAAAGTATTTTATTTTTGGTCCTTTGACTTTAATATTTTTCTGTTTCAAATTTCAAATCATGGCTCTACAATTAAGGAGGCCTTCACGTGGCTAGAGCAGGGAACATAAGGAAACTATCATAAAGAAAAGCTCAGGTAAGCCTTCGGCTCAGGTGAGCTAAAACAAGAGCGGAAAATGAACTTAAAGTAAGTCACTCCTCAAATTTGTTATATCAAGGATTTTTTGAGAAGTATATTTTTGATAAGTACTCATAAAGTGTAACTCAAAATTGCAAAGAAAATAGGGGGTCAGTGTGCATCCTAATGATCTACGGTACATTTAAGTTGACCTTTTTCCACTTAAACTTCATCTCTTTGGTTAATTACTTAAATCCGTATTATATTTGGTTAGATGTAATCAAGGCAATAAATATAATCTTATTTTTTGTAAAATAGTTTGAATAATATTTAACATTAAAATAATCTTGCAAATTAATGCGCGTAAATTATTGTTTGACCTTTTTGCACAAAAAAATAACATATTTGGGATATTAAAAAACTTAATAGGCAATAAAAAAATTTCTTATATCAAACTTTTTACGACTTGAATGCTGATCAGTCATAAGTATCGAGTAGTTTAAAATAATGAAAGAAAAGGGTGGGGTCAGTGATGTTAATATTGAAATATTTGTCAAAATATGTGATTTTAAGGCTAAAAATTTGACCTTGACTTCTCTCATATATTTTCATTTTCTGAGAATGTTTGTTGAGGGAAGGTGTAAAACTTAGTCTAAAAATATAAATCAATACCTATATTAAATATTTTTAGCAATATCAGAACGGAAAATATTCTCCAAGTAAAAGTATGTGAGGCTAAATTTCAATTACATTGAATTTTATAAATGTGCAGATTTGCAAAATTTTCTTCTAAATATCATTCCATCAAAAGAAATAGTCCCTCATAAATCTTGCTTCTTTGTTGATTTTTGAGCAGTTTTTTCATTGAATGTTTAAAAAATTACATTGTTGAATATAAATATGTCATAAAAATTGAATTTTGATTACTAGTTTTGAGAGTTAAACTTTCTGCGTGAACTTTTCTTAAAAGCTGAGGAGTGACTTACCTTAAATTTGTTTTTTACTGTCCAAATAGCGCCTATTTTTAAATTTTAATTTATTAGTTAAGTATTAAAATGCTTAAATAATGTAATTAAAGAGTGTTACTAGGACATATCTTTTGTTTTATATTTAAGACAACTTTGACAAATCCAGGTGAAAACTATCAAATGCAGCATTAACATCAAATTTGGAAACGAATGATGCAGAAGATACAATAATTTTTAGAAAATGATATTGAGGTAATAAAACACTCTGAATTTTTATTAGAGACTACATCATCCCAAGATTGGCAAATAAAACACAATAAAATCCCATCTCAAGGATCGCGAAATTACGAGAAATCTCTTCAATTGAATTTTAATACTTTGACAAGGGATTTAAGTTGCAGTGGATCCATCAATAGGATTGCCACTGTGGAATGTAATGACTGGAAATGTACAAATTGTACAATATTTATATTGTAATTGTACAATATTTATATTGTAATTGTACAATATTCATATTGTAAGTGTTTATCTTCTGAATGTCGGTTGAAAGACATCAGCATAAAATAACAAGTTTAATATTTTTACAACAGTTATGATACAGATTTTGTTATATAGTCTATGTGACACTCCATTTCAGTAAGTGTTACAAGAAATATCATTAATAAAGGAATTAAAATATTCCCTCTAAATGCCAGAACATTTAGTCCCTCTAAATGTTATAACAATTAGTACCGGTTGCGGTACATGTTACCTAGTGGTAGAGCTTTCCTTTCGTGATCGGGAGGCCAGGGTTCGATTTTCGTTCGATGCGCTGCGTCATACCAAAGACGTAAACAAAAGCAGTGACTGTTCCTTCGCCAAGCAATCGGCACTAGAAGTGAAAGTCACGAGTCTTTCAGATATGACCTTTAAAACGTAGGTCCCATGTCACGGTAGGCGCTGGCAAGATAAAGAACCCTCACTGCTCAATGGCCCTGAGTGCCGAGTATAGGTCTAACTTTGAATCCCTTCACCGGCATACGGCGACGTCTCCATATGAGTCAAAAAATTCTCAAGAGGAACATGAAAAAATATACAATCAATCAATTTTTCAATCTTTCCTCAAACAACCCCTTCCCAGATGCCTGTAACATCTACTTCAGTTTTAAAGATCCTGCTTTCGTCCACGTCCCGCCCAGTGGGGATCGCTCAGGAATAGGTCCTCATTACCCCCTAGCTTGTAAGAGGCGAGTAAATGGGGCGGTTCTTCGGATGAGACCGTATAAACCTATGCCCCGTTTCACAGTAGGTGTGGCACGATAAAGATCTCTCCCTGCTCAAAGGCCGTAAGTGCTGAGCAAAGGCCCAAATTTGCAGCCCTTCACCGGCAATAATGACGTCTCTGTATCAGTAAAATATTAACCTTGACTTGTACATCATGAATAATTTGAATAAATTCGTTATTTTTAGCTCTACTGGTCAAAGATAAGATCTTCAAAGGTTTTAAAGGTCTCTATACACAAGAAAAGACGAGTTGCAGCAGAAAGGACAACCGAATATCCATCTCCATGCAGAGAGGAGGGAAAAAACGAAGATCACTTATGTCTAATTTTAGACGACTTGTTCATCTCTACTTGAAAATTCAAAATTATGACTCAAGATAATCCATCCATCAGTTTGAACTCTTGTCGGGAAATGTTTAATCGAGATTATTAACTTTAAATTCAAACCGCTATTATAGATAATACAGTAAAGATTGATGTGAAGATTTCTCTTCGTAACCTTGAAACAGACATATGCAAATTTATGAATGCAAATTACTATTTGGCAAGAGCCAAAAAAAGCTCCAGAAATGAACATATTAATTGAAGTGTTACAAGTTGTCTGGTCATCCAAGAATTAAAAATATTTAGGTATATTTCTAAAAAAAAAATGAAAATTTTCATCATATGTTTTCAAGTTAACATTTTTGTTTAGGTATATTTCTAAAAAAAAAATGAAAATTTTCATCATGTTTTCAAGTTAACATTTTAATAAGTTAATACATGCTGTTGTCTGTAGGTTAACATTTTTTAATGCAAGAAGGGGAAGTTTAATTGGAGTTAAAGTTGACCTTTCGCCAAAATATATTCCAAAAGTTTCTTGTGACCAGAATATGGATTATACTGTAAAAAGCGATTTGTATGAGGAAGTTCATCTGATGAAGAAGAGTTCGAGCCATAACAAAAGTCCGAGGATTGAAACTAAACAGCAGAGAACTTGTGTGCCAAGGACATTAATGAGGAAGAAAAAGACAATGTTTCTGTGGAGAAGAAATCGATTACAATCCAGTTAATTCATAGAGCTTGATGGACTTTCGGAAATCGTGAAAGCAAAAAACATTTCTTATTCCAAAGAAATGAAAGAGGTGCCGGTGATGGAGTTGATAACCAATTTCATGGACGATTTCATGGACAATTCAAACGAGAGCAAGGAATCAACTGTGACAGTGTATAAATTTGTAAATAGATGACATTTTAATATTGTTCCTTTTAATTCGTCATTTATGAGCATTTCTTATAAAAACCGCTATCATTGCATATATGATGATGTATTATTTTCATTGTTTTTTTTTTTTTTTTGTTTGAAAGGCTCTCCTGGGTAAACTCAGGTGACTTATTGCTATCTGTTTTTGTCCGTCGTGAGTCAACATTTAAATATTTTCAGCTTCTTCTCTGAAACCACTGAACCGATTTCAACCAATTTTGGCATATAGCGTCTATGGGTGAAGGGGAACAAAATTTGTGAATTTGAATTTTGAATTTCGTGGTCCCTGTCCCCCTGGGGCAAAACCGCTCCTCTCTTTCCCTGTCTTTCGATGTAGCAAAATATTTGCTATACTTGTTGTTCGTTGAAATGGTCTTCAGTCAGATGTCTCGACATACTTGGCAATCATGAGCTTTGATACTTGACACTTGCACAAAATGTAGGACGAACTGAGAAAACTATTCAAAGCTAATTTTGAAGAAGACTGTTGACCCAAATAATTGAAGAAAGAAAAAAAAATGGAAAAAGCTAGGAAAAAGGATAGCGCTTAACGACTTTCGTCAAAAGGACAATATCTTAAAGAAAGTTAGTGGGATGTTGGTCAAAATGAGAAAGAAAAAGATGGTTGGGGTAGAAAAGGATAAAGAAAATTGAAGTGGCTGAAGAATGGTGCACGAGAATATTTGAACAATATCATTTAGGCAATAGAGGAATCGAATACTTGAAGGAAATCCCTGTCTTTTCAACATTGCTCGTTTACTTCGATTCACCGTCAGTTGTGAAACTTATTGTGGCCAAGTTACTTTACAGCATCCAAGAAAAATGGGTGACGGATGCAACAAACTACAAGCTGAGGATCGGACATCCATATCCTACATTTCCAGTGTTTGTGGCATTCCTGGAGAAGATCACAAGGATGAAGAATGACCCTAGTCTGCAGTTTGACACCTTACCTGACGCTTACAGAAGTGAACAGCAGAAGGTACACCTAGATAAACTGCAATGTCTTAAGTGTAACTTTACTGTGACTGCATTTAAAACACAGCTACAAAGCTCTTGAACCCTACTTAAAGACAGAGCTTCTTTGGACAGGTGCCCTATTCACGAAAACTCGAAACACACATTAAATGAGTGTCGTTCATTTCATGCCCGACCATTAGATGAGCATTCTTAAAGCTGAACACGACTCGTAAATAGGCATACGCCATTTTTGATAGTATTGTCTACGATACATCAATACTAGGGTATACTCGTCGCATTCGTTACACCTGGCTGCTTTATTGTCACAGGTATCCGCGTGGAATGGCGACTCGTGTTCGTACTGGTTATCTTGCATTACCTTTGTTTACATTTTATTGCAGTTAAGTTTATCTGTGTTGTTTGTATACTGCCCTGAATTTTACAAGTATCCAACTTTCCTGCAATAGACGAAGTATTACGTTATTATTCCTGCTACATAGTCCTGTACAGCACACGTCCGTCTACACCGATGTCGACTGATTACACTGTTCGTTTTTTCCAAATCCTTCCTTCCTTCACTGAACAGTCTCTTATTCTTGCCCTATTTATAAGGGGTCTGCAGGGTAGCGAAACACAGAAAAATGGCAGACACATAACTTTTACGAATCGTGTTCAGCTTTAAAAAAAAAAAGCGCTACTGCTGTCGTTGCCGTGGGCCAAAGAAGCACATGAGGTCAAGTGTAATGAGACTGTTTTATGTTCTCTTTCACCGGGTTCTCGCATTTTTTGCAATATTTGTAATAACAGCATTGCTACCGTAAAGATAGTTGCTACTGCCCATGCTTTAATCCCTATAAAAATCGATTAAAGTTCTAATAATTAATTATTAGTAGTAGTATAAATAGTTAATATACTTTTTAAGGTCTTCCGTTTCCAACGGAAGACCTTCTACTGATTCTGAAGATTAAGATTATTAAGGTCTTCCGCTCAGGCGGAAGACCTTCTACTGATTCTGATGGTTAAGATTATTCCCTATTATTCTTTTTTTTTTCCTAGACGCCAACTTTGAGACCTCGTAACTCGCTCATTTCTGAACGGATTTCGCTCAAATTTTCAGAGTATTTGGATGTTACAAAACTCAATTAAAATGTTGTAATACATTTCAAAAATTCCCTTCCGCTTTCGAGTTATTCCCCTTAAAGTGAAAATTTGGTACTGTTCGTTTCCAGACAAAGGCTTGGAAACGACAAAAGCTGGAGCAGAATGTCTACTGCATTTGAATACTAGAAGAATTGAAGTTGTACCTATCGGTTTTTCTTTTTCGATTTCTGCGCTCCAAACGGTGCTAGATAGGGGTCAAAAATGAGGTTGCCCAAAAGCGCCAAATTTTGCACATATTTCTTTGTATATCTTTTAATGTAAAAATAATTTGTTAAGACATATTTCACAAATATTGTGCATAATTTCAAGATCTATCATTTGACATCATTAAAAAGGGGCTGGCCCCTCAAATTAGGGGTCAAGGGCGCTCGAAAGTTTTTGCCTTATAACTCGAAAACGGTAAATATTTCGATATGGTTATCGATTTGAAATGGGTTCTTTAACATCTTACTGATCTCATGAAAACGTTATTCTGTTCGAATCTTGTGTTATTGAATGAGCAGCAAACTTGATGTACAGGTAACTGATTAGTTTTATACGGCCAGTGAAGAATTCTTTATGCGTACGCGTATAACACATATAGCTGAAATAAACTAGATAAAAATATATACTTAACTAAACTGAATGTTAAACTTTGTTGAGATAAAATTTTTAACGTATTCTCTAGCTGGATGTCATACAGATTATTCAGAGACAACTTTCTCCTTGTATTATGTCTCCCCTTCCGAAGGGGAGACATATTGTTTTTGTCGATTTTCTTATTCTTCTTCTTCTTCTTCTTATTAAGGTCTTCCGTCTCCAACGGAAGACCTTCTTGTTATTCTTCCGTTTCTTTTTCCCTATTATTATTATTATTTTTTTTTCCAACCGATTTTTGTGCACGCGATTTCTCAGAAACGGCTCGGCCGATTTACATGAAATTATCATATGTAATACATCATCAATCGATCTTGATAGGTTTTTAAGCGTTTTTATGACGTCACTTCCGGTCGTGAGATATGGACAATTTTCTGATTTTAAATCGCAATTTTGTCTGAACTTAGTAGCAAAAACTGCTTAAGATATGAAATGAAGATTAATTGGAGATGATAGTTCATGATTTACAGCGTTGCAGAATCACCTTTTCGTGCGTCGTCAATACTTCCGGTCGCTACCGGAAGCGAATTTAAAAAACGCAATTTTTCAAATTTTGTTTTTTGATATTTTTGTTTTTGATTTGAATAGAGACCCTTTTGCAGAAGCGAAATATGTAATTTGTTTGAAAATCGAAAAAGCCGATCTCGAGATATTTGCATTTGAAAACGCGAAGCGGCGATTTCAATGGCTAAATGGTTAGCGTGTTGGACTGTCACGCGGGCGACCCGGGTTCGATCCCCCGTGTGACCAAAAAATTTTATCATTTTTTCTGTTCGATTTTTCGATATTTTTTAATTTTAGACCATTTGGAACAATATATTATAAGCTTTTAAGCATATCTTGGGTAATTAGGGGTCACAAGGGGCCAGAATATCAAATCTTTGACGCTTTATATCTCGTTAAGGGGGAATATTTTGATAAGCAACATTGAACAAAAGATGGTCAGAATAATGTTCTAAACAATATGCATACTTTGAATTTTTCTAAAACGGCCCCATTAAGGACTTGTAGGAGTGGCCCTTAAATATTTTCATTTACCATATCTCCACAACGAATAGAAATCTCTGAATAAGTGTTGAACAAAAAATCTTTAAAATCACAAGACCTTTCATTTGATATCAAGAAAAAGGGGCTGACCCCTCAAATTAGGGGCTCAGAGGGGCCAAAAGTCTTTTATCTATAACTCTCTAATGATCAATATTTTGTTATACATTACTGAAGCAAAAGTATTTATCTTAACGATTTGCAACAATATATGATAAAATTTGAAAATATGTTACGTAATTAGGGGTCACAAGGGGCCAGAATGTCACATCTTTGACGTTTTATATCTCGAAAAGGGGGAGTATTTTGATAAGCAATATTGAACAAAAGATTGTCAGAATAATGTTCTACACAATATGCATACTTTGAATTTTTGTAAAACGGCCCCATTAAGGACTTGTAGGAGTGGCCCCTAAATATTTTCATTTACCATATCTCCACAACGAATAGAAATCTCTGAATAAGTGTTGAACAAAAAATCTTCAAAATCACAAGACCTTCCATTTGATATCAAGAAAAAGGGGCTGACCCCTCAAATTAGGGGCTCAGAGGGGCCAAACGTCTTTTATCTATAACTCTCTAATGATCAATATTTTGTTATACATTACTGAAGCAAAAGTATTTATCTTAACGATTTGCAACAATATATAATGATATTTTGAAAATATGTTACGTAATTAGGGGTCACAAGGGGCAAGAATGTCAAATCTTTGACGCTTTATATCTCGAAAAGGGGGAATATTTTGATAAGCAATATTGAACAAAAGATGGTCAGAATAATGTTCTAAACAATATGCATACTTTGAATTTTTCTAAAACGGCCCCATTAAGGACTTGTAGGAGTGGCCCCTAAATATTTACAATTAGCATATCTCCACAACGAATAGAAATCTCTGAATAAGTGTTGAACAAAAAATCTTTAAAATCACAAGACCTTTCATTTGATATCAAGAAAAAGGGGCTGACCCCTCAAATTAGGGGCTCAGAGGGGCCAATATTCTTTTATCTATAACTCTCTAATGATCAATATTTTGTTATACATTACTGAACCAAAAGTATTTATCTTAAAGATTTGCAACAATATATGATAAAATTTTGATCATATGTAACGTAATTAAGGGGTCCCAAGGGACCAAAATGCTATATATTTTATACTTTATGTCTCGAAAAGAGGGAGTACTTTCAAAAGCCTCATCAAACAAAAGATGTTCAGAATATCGTGATAGAAATGAAAAACTTTCACTGTAAAGAGGGAAAAATCAATGTCATTCTCTTTAAACAAATATCTCAGTCAAAATCACATCTCATCTTATCAAGAAATTCAACGGAAGACCTACTCGTTGCTCGCAACGAGATCTCATCTAGTTATTATTCTTCTTCTTCATCCAAATTTTGTCCAGGCCGTAACTTGAATACCCTTTGACCTGAAGACTTCATACTTGGAACTTAGATAGATGACCTTGAGGCGGAGTGTCCGCCACCAAAATTTTTGACCTTGATTTATATATAAGGTCAAGGTCAAACTTTTACATTAAAATAGAGTTTTGGCAATAGCTTGAGTACCCTTTAATATTAGGACTTCAAACTTGAAATATAGAAAGAAGACATTAAATACAAGATGTAGTGCACCTAAACTTTGACCTTGACCCCTTTCTATGTTCAAGGTCAAATAGAGAAAAAACATGATTTTAACATAACTTTAGATACCTTAGACATTTAGACTTCAAACTTGGAATATGCAGAAGACACATAGGAGAAGGGTGTATGTGATCAAAATTTTTGACCTTGATCCAATGTTTATAGGGTCAAGGTCAAACTTTCACAACAAAATAGAGTTTAGGCCATAGCTTGAATACCATTTGATATTAGGACTTCAAACTTAAAACATAGAAGGGAGACATTAAATACATGATGCAGTGCACAAGAACTTTGACCTTGACCCTTTTTTTGTTCAAGGTCAAATATAGAAAAACATGATTTGACCACTACTTGAGATATCTTTGAGATTTAGACTTCAAACTGGGAACATGCAGAGGACACATTGGAGAAAGTTTATGTGATCATATTATATGACCTTGATCCAATATTATTAGGTCAAGGTCAAATTTTCACATCTAAATAGAGTTTATGTCATATCTTGAGTACCCTTTGATATTAGGACTTCAAACATGTAACATAGAAAGAAGACATTAAATACAAGATCTAGTGCACAAGGACTTTGACCTTGACCCAAGGTCAAATAGAGAAAAAAAAACATGTTTTGAACATAACTTGAGAATCTTTTGACATTTAGACTTCAAACTTGTAACATGCAGAGGACACTTAGATGGAGAGATTATGTGATGAAAATTTTTGACCTTGATCCAATTATTATTAGGTCAAGGTCAAACGTTCATATGAAATATATTTGAATTGATAACTTGATACCTTTCTTGACATTAGGATTGTTATTTGGAACAAGTAAAGACAACTTTAAGCCTAAATACACTACATCAATTTTTTTGACCTTGACCATTTTCTTCTTTTAAGATTAAATTAAGAAAAAAGCAAGACCAGACAATAACTTTAGATCCTATAAAAGACTTGAAAGATGCACTGCATTATTCTTTTTCACCTTCATGGTAAAACTGCATTTGTTAATGTTGTTAAAGAAGGGGAGACATGTGTTTTTTGTTAAAAAAACAATACCCACTAGTTTAGTTTGAATTACAAGACGGGAGATAGGAAAAATACCTATCATCTCTCATTCGATTGATACTCAATGTTGCATTATTTATAAATAAAAGAAAAAAATAAGCTGACAATAATTCACTGTCATTTTATTCAGGCATCGTGAATTTTCCTCGGACCTTGATTGCTTTGACGTTACGCGCGATGTTGGTGCCATATTTCAAGTTTTAGAATCCGACCTATTAAACTCGTCGGTGATTTTAAAAACATACTCGCATTATAGACGAATTTGGTATGATTGGAAAGATTTTTAATAGAACTACCCGATTTTATTAAGAAAATAACATTTAAATAATTTTTATGCAAAAAGTAGAATTTTAAAACGCATATAAAAGGTATTTTAAGCGTGTAACGCGTTACATCTTTTTAGCAGGGATCGCTCATTTTTCATGTGTAGAGCATTCAAAATTAAATCTACATTTTTCATTTTCCTCACAAAACAATAAGAATCCATGTCGTTTGAGACTTTATAAACGATTTTGCATTAAATGTTGGCAAGAAATAGAAAGCGATACTTTTTTGCAGATAAAAAATATGTAACGCTTTTAACTAAAAACGAACATATGAATATGAACAATAAATTTTCTCATTTACAAGAAAGTGTAAATGGAAACAAATTATATCAAAATAATGTGCTTTTCTCATAGATTTGAAATATTTCATTCATGTTGATTTCAAACTGCATGCTTAGGAGCTAGTAACTGGACTATAAGTTCAACAGAAATGTCCAGCGTCTAAAATGACGTGCAAAAACAAGACAATGCATTTTTTCAAGTCGTTAAATTATATTGTTTTTCCCATCGAATACAGAAATAATTCAATGTTCATA
Source organism: Saccostrea glomerata (assembly GCA_003671525.1). Taxonomy (NCBI): domain Eukaryota; kingdom Metazoa; phylum Mollusca; class Bivalvia; order Ostreida; family Ostreidae; genus Saccostrea; species Saccostrea glomerata. Next base: position 849,093 of record PRKT01000212.1, on the reverse strand, counting down.
ATGTGCTACTCTACTCGGTTTGATTCAATATCAGATTAATAAATTTACTCCATTAATTAATATTTTACGCAACATTTAAGAGGTTCAACATATTTGTCCAGTGGACGTTCGTGACGGGTAAAATTCGTTCTGCTTCAACGTAATACATGAAAATGCATTTAAGATTGCTTCGAAAAATGAACAAAATTTATCATATATATACAAATCCAAAGCGCCCTTTATGTTCATGAGTTTAATTTCAAATAATCTATGACTTTTTAAACTCGTATTTCAAGTACAAAGAGATAGCGATAGGGTACCAGTAAAGCAAGTTACACTATCAGACGCATTACGTTAATTTCTTCCGTAACGCTATAAAAGCGTAACGTCAAAAGTCACCAACATCGCGCGTAACGTCTTTGTTTACAGTTGTGCAACCTGTTTATCGATCGCACATGCATTGACCTATATACATTCCATAGGTCGATCAACATTACCGCTCTTTGATTTTTGCGCGAGTCCTAGAGTTATCTAAAACGATGCTAGCCATCGATTTACTCAGTTTAATATCAAGAATTTGTTATTTGCGTAAATCGTAAGAATATTTCTAGACACAAATATAAAGGTTTTACTTGAACATGTACGAGTATTAAAAGATAAAATGTCTGATTCTATTCTTTGACAAATGATAGAAAGGCGCTGCGATTTTGCTCAGGTACAGATGATTTCTCTGGACGAGTCCATTGGTTACACTGAAAGGTGACGCAGGATGACCTATCGATAACTCTGCCAATTTTGATAGAGATTGTATTTGCACATGTACATAAATTAATGTTGAATTTTACCCTTTTGAAGTCCATTATAGTTTCGTTATTTAAAGAATCGCTGATATCACTACTGCAACTTAATTGTTTTTAATTTGAACGGATGATTCTATATTAATAGAAAGGTACACATTTTTAGGCACCGTCGTCTCCCTCTCAACTTTGAAGTAATTGCAATCGTTATATGTATACGGGCCTATATCAAGTTATTCTAATTGTTGCTCAATTTATTTCAGAAAAAATTGCTATGTTGTTAAAAGTAGCAATTACAATTAAACATGAGAAATGCACAGAGGAAATTGTGAGTGGAAGTGATGTTTTCAATTCTCATGAAAATCGAAAATAAAATTAAGTAACTTTGAGTTTTGCATAATTGCTACATAACTTATCATTGTATTTTCTCGCATGATGTGCTCATAAATTTCTTTGATTTCCTCAAATAAAAAGCTAGAATATCACAATGACACGATTTAATCTGTATGTACATAATATTAAATAAACTACATGCCGTTTTACACAGAAGAGCACCAACCATGAGCTTTAAGAATACGAGAAAAAAAATAAGAAGAAATTCTTCTAACAAATGCAAAATTTCTTCCTGTAATTTCATACAAATAATCCAAGCCTTTCTTTCGTGTTTATTGGACAATAAGAGATTAAATTATTAAATTTCCTCTCGAACGTTAAAGTTTGTATTTTGAAAAATAAATCAAGTCAAGTCACATAAAACAAACACAGGTTGAAACGCTCACATATGGACATACATACAAACGTTTAGGTAACTTGGAATAGTCCAGAATTTTCTTGAAGACGGAATGTCCAGTACATTTAATGTTCACGACCGGGATAGTTCACGGAAGTTTTATCACACATACGCAATTATCATACAAGTCGAACGCTTTTTGAGGTTGAGGATTGACACTAACTCCTTAGATAAATACTGAGTATCAATGTCCTTTTTACTGTCTTAACTTAATTTGATAGGTAAATAATTTTAGCATAAGTTAAAAATAAGCATTAGAAATATTTTTTTTTTCATAAAATTCAATTTGTTACATATCAAATGAATTTGTAAAGTTAACTTTATAACAGTTGTCATGCTGCAGATCTGTAGCTCGCTAGCTGTTCTAAAAAAATTGAGATGGATCACCAGAGAGCTACAGTGCCATCCATATTATCTCAAGTTCAGGCTCAGAAGGACAATTAAAAACGGTTGTAAGGAATGTTTAACAGTAGAAAAGTTTAAGGTATGTGTTAGAGACTCACGGTGAATAATAATTTTAGATTCAAGCAGTTGAAAAACACGGATTTGAATATAGCTTCAGTGCAATATTTTCTAATGTTTTCTAGTTTTTTTTATTTTTCGTATTTCTCAATTCATCATGTTTAAATAAGGTGTATTTATTTTTATTAGGACACATTAAACCTTATTTGTCAACCAGTCTGACAGTGTCCATCTGTCACGAGAACTTTCAACTTGATAATAACTATTGAATGAGTTGAAATAGGACTTTCATATTTCACATGTGCATTATTTGTGAAATGTTATTTTCAAATATACTGTGATTTTTAACCCCGTGACCTTGATCTTGGGGCTTGACCTACTTAAAACATAACATAACTTTAAATTGACCATAACTATTGAAAACTTTCATTTTATGAACATGTAAATGTACATGTAATACGCCTTTGAAAATTCAGTATGATTTTTTACCCTTTGACCTTGAAGTTTGACCCACTTTTCAAAAACATTAACCATAGATATACCTTTTGAGAGAAAAGAGATCGATTAGGGCTTTTATTTTACCACTGTGTATTACCTGTAACAACATTTTTTTTTAAATACCGATAAGCTGATTTTGACAACGTGACCTTGAGGCTTGACTTACTTTCACAATTAAAATCTTGATCATAAATTTTGAATGAGAAGAGATAGGGTTTTCGTATTACACAAAAATCAAATGTATGTAACCTGTGATAAAATCATTTCAAATACTAGCATATAATAAACTTTGACCTTGAAGTTTAATCGGCTTTAAACATTGCTTAAAATTGACCATGACTTTTGATAAAGAAAGGATAACACTTTCATACCTAGATTTACACATGTATACAC
>PRKT01000212.1:820415-839997 GCA_003671525.1 Saccostrea glomerata | reverse complement strand
TTTTTTTTATATTAAACGTCCTATGCTGATAAACATTGATGAGAGCTATTTTCCTGCATCAACATATTTTAACTTTGACCTTTCCTTTGAACTTAATCTCACCTTTTATGAATTCTGTCTAAAGAGACCATTCAAGATAGTATCATCAAACTTCATGTGCCGATATGTACTGATATGTGCTGATACATACTATAGGCTAGCTACACGTTTGTAACTGCATCAACATTTTGTTTTACCTTTCCTTTGACCTTAACCTAACTTTTCTCAGGTTAGTGTTTAACTCAGAAACATACCATTCAAGACTATAAGTATTCTTTTACTTCTTATGGTGATACATGCATTTTTTTTTACTTTGACCCCTCCTTTCACCTTGATCTTACCTTACCTAATTCATTGAGTATTAAGCTCAGTTTTGAAGAAAGCATTCATATTTTTACTCAACTTCATATGCTGATATGCTGATACACTGTACACACTTATGAGAGCTATCCAAACCTTAGTGTATAACAGATGTTCTAACTACTGTGCCAAACGGGCGACCTTCAGTTTTGAAGAATCCATTCAAGACATTTTTATACAACTTTAGTATCCTGATACAGTTTGATCTTGAACTTTCCTGTGACCTTGACCTCACTTGTCTTTAATTTGAAATTTGCATAGTATTAAAGAAACCATTTGAGATATTTTATTGTAAGATTATGCCTAAATGCATTATCTGAACGGAATTTCCATTTTTAAGATTTCAATTTTTAAGAAACTATTCAAGATATTCTCAAAAAACGTCATACACTCATATTTCTGAATAAATCATCATGTAAATCATAGTTTTGAACCTAATAAATTCTTTCGATTCGATATATGCTCAATAAAAATTTGAGTGAACATATCCAGTCTTTTGGACGAGTCACTGTTACTGACAGAGAAACTTTAAATTCTCAACCGTATTTGTACCAGTGAAACATTGCTCATATAATGCAGGGTGGGACATGACCTTTTCTTAAGTTCTAGGTCACTTAAGATAAGATGTTTTGGTTGGATATTAACTAAAAGAATATCTAAAAAAACATACGTGAACTTTTCCACTCGGTAACACGCAGAGTATGTATTTTTATAACAGAGTTTGTCTTTACTTGTTGCAAGGTCATTTAGAAAGTTCAAGGTCATGCACATAACATTCTTTTACAGTCTTTTTCCTGGCGAAACATTGTAAGTTGCATGCTTCCTCAACAAACCTTTGGGTTGTTTACTTAAAATGTTTATAATGGTTTGACCTAGACTCAGTCAAGGTTACGTCTTCCTTTCCGTAGCTCCAATGGAAGACCTATTCGTTGCTTTGCAACGAGCTCGGCTCTAGTTATTTTTTGGTATTCATTTCATAATATCTTCTTCGTCGTTTTCCAAATGAAACTGGAAACTCTGGAATAAAACCTTGTTTAGTTGATAATAATTCAATCAAATTTATTCAAGTACATAAAATTTCTGTTTCATCTGTCTATGAATTACTAAAAGTAATACATTCCCCAATGTCGCATAAGATCTTCTGCTGCATCAATTAATTTAGTGTCACCACTTTTCCTGACCTCCGTATGTTTTTTGCTTACTGCTGTTTGAAGTTTTGCAAGGGCAACTTCATACGACTGGATTAAAATTTTGTCATGTGGCCTCGCTTTCAAGAGTCGCTTATATTTGAAGTAAGCATCAGCAGTTGGGTCGTGTGGAAGTAGCATGGTAATCTTGTTTGATGTAGATTGTTTTTCTGAGAGAAAAAAAAAATTTCTTTAAGCATGTGTTGAAAATATAGACTAATTATGGAAAAAAATAAAATATATTTTAACATCAGACTTGTCGAAATCTGTAAGTCCTGTTGGCAAGGCCAGTAAAAATTTGTTTAGACTGATAACATTTTAGAAAACGTTGGTCCAGATGACCGTTTGAAAAGTAATTAGCATAATGCAAATTTGATAAAGGTCCGGATTCAGGATGCGTAGTTCAAGGTCACAAACACAGAAAAAATGGCCGCGTATACAGCATAATAATGCTAGCTAATTAGATTTGTTATATCAAAGTCTAAAAATTTATCATTTATATCTATGTTAAAGACTCTCTCTCCCACTAAAGAAAGGAAACTTGTTAGATATAAGGCTTTTGAAAATACTAAAGGACATTTTGGTGCTGTTAATCATAGGATTGTACCAGCATCAAAATAACGTACAAGTATCTGGTCTGACAAAACGGTCGACTGTGTCAGATCAAATGTTTCAAAGCAATTAAAAAATTTCGACAAGTCTGAACATGATTAACAATATGATAGGCACCTTGTTTTATTTTTTCTGTACTTATAAAATTCTGTTTAGTGTTTTTAAGAAAATATGTGTCATATTGTACTTGCAGAATGATATTTCAGATTCATATGAATACTGATTGAATAATGGGAAAAAAATTGCAATAAAATTACAAACCCTCTGTTTTATTTTCAGTTTGAAGAGGCTTCCCTTGTTTGCTGCTTTTATAATATTCAGACTCGGAATGATGATTCCCGGACCTTTCTGTTAAGAGACAGGTATGCATATTACTGCAAAAATGATAATTTTATACTGATAAAACATTTACAATAATGCAGGTAATATAAGGCCAACTATAAAAGATGATCTGTTTGATGTACTCTGATAAACCCATCAGAAATGGCCCTATCCAAATATTTTATTTAGCTTTTTTTTTTTTTAAGATTCCTCTGTATAATTTTTCTGGGATGCATTTGGATTGCAATTTTTATATTGATATATAATAGATATGTAAAGCTATCCAGTGTGTTATGAAAACAATGAATTTGTGAGTCTCTAACTTTTATAAAAGTAATCATTTTGACTGATACTGTAAGGAAAAAAAACCCCTAGCTACTTATACCCGCCTCGAAAACAATCGGTTGAAGTACATCAAACAAAAAATATTTTTTAATGATGGTCTAATAGGGAAAAAAATTGTTACTATTAACCTACCTTTTCTTGTATAAGATTTAAAACCTTACTAGTAAGAATTTTGGATTTACACAAGTTCAAGGGTTCTCTGCACTTATTTTTTGGTCCTGTCATGAAAACCCATTCCCAATCCAAAAATAACAAGTTAATCCTTTGAAAGTTTTTCCAATTTCAATTCTCTAGAAATTATAAACCCAGTTTATAATGAAAGAAAATCCCCTGTAATACATATTTAAAAAAATACCATTCTGCTGAGTGAATAATTTTCTCTTGCAGGATGTAAACTGATTCTTCTTTGTGCATGTAGAGGATGCTTTTCTGTATCTTCCACAATTTTCTATAAGAAGGGGAGACGTTAGTCGAAAGGTAACTAAAAGTATATGTTCTTGTAACCAAACAACAAAGTATAGAAAGTTGGTAAAATTGAAATAATAATGCAGTTTCTTAAATATATGTATCTACATTTATTGTTAGCAATATAAAGATAAAAATAATTCGAAATTAAGGGTAAAGAAATTTGGATGAATTTTTTCGGAAATTACCAATATGGGATTGTTTCATAGACATCTCACTTGTGCCTTCAGCCTCTGAAAATGAGGAATCATTTTTCAACCCAATCCTCTTTTCTTGTGAACCTGTGTATGTTAAATTTTTTTTGGTTTCATTCAAAATAATAAATAAAATTTTTCAGACACTCTTGCAAGTTCTTTCAATAATAAATTATTACTTTGTCCTGATCAATATTTTAGTGGAATTTGATTACAATTAAGATGCCAATATTTATTAGTGTTTTGCCATATTTGTAACTTTTTTCGCAACTATCGGTTTCCAATTTTGTTTGAATGATAAATTCAATTTGTTTGGTCCTTGTCTTGATGCAGTCTGTATCAATCAGATGTTTGCTGTTATCTTCAGGAAAGGTAAACACAAACATCAGGATGATTCAGACTTCCATATAATTTTTTTTTTTCATTTAGCCAGGTCATTAAAAGAAAGTGAGCAAACATTCATGCTTCAAATTATGTCACTTAATCAAACGTATTTCCATCTTTCACAATAGCCTTTACATATTTTCAGTCTTCGACCACTATCAAGTTTAAATATTTTTGTTCATTCAAAGAATCATCCTTGTTCAATTTACAGTACACACCTATTTGCACATAATCAGTCAGTCTGTTGTCTTTGAATGAAGAGGTTCCTTTTTGAGGTCCTGAAATACATGGGAAAAAATATGTAGATTTCTAACCATCTTGTAAATAATTTTATATGATGTCTTTGACACTGTATTGTAGGTGCAATTTACCAGTGATCTTCATGCATGGGTGATTTCCAGAGGCCAACTCACTGGCACCGTCAACCCCAGATAAGAGGCCATCTTCCCCTCCCGTCTGCTCCTCATGTGGATCTGTAATTATTTTACTCAAATGTTTATACTTCAGGAATAATTAGGCATATAATTGGTAAATTTTAGGATACAAAAATACTGTATTATTACCTATCTGCTCAAAATGTTTGTGAATATCCTCATCAGATAATGGAGGTTCATTTGTATTTTCTGGAAAAAAAAATGATTTGTTCTTATTTTTTTTATCTTTTTAAAATCTTTAATTTATTAATATTTTGTTCCATATTGAATGTCAAGTAATCATATTGTAGATGTGTGCTTACCATCTCTTCTTGGATATGAAAGGCTGCCTTCATCTTCTGACAGACATTTCTGCTGCTGTCCATCTTCTTGACCTGAGTATATATATTTTTTAAATTTTTTGCAAAATATTAAAAATTTACAAAAAAATTCATGTGATATTATTGATCCATATCTTCAATGTGAATGTATGGTTGTAGGTATATGACATTTGCATTTAAGGAGGCTGGCGGGTCAAGAATTTAATCCCAAATTAACCACCAGATTTAACTTATTTTTTTAGATTCGGTATATTTAGCTGTCAACTATCATTTGACAAAAAAAAAAAAAATCATATATTTTAGTTTTAAAATTTTATCATTTTGTATATCTTTATTTGGAGCTCTCCTTTAAAAGGAGATTGAAATAGTCTAAAAATGGCTGCCACCCCCTAGCCTCGTTAAACTCGTTAGAATTGTCATACATGTATAAAAGAATGATTGAAGACAAAAATGTATTTTATATTGTAGGATCATTACCATTGATCTCTCTGATTTGAGAAGGCCCAATAGACATCTCACATATGCCTGCTGCCTCTGACAATGCTGATCCACTTTCCCACAAAATCTTTTTTACTTGTGAACCTGTGTAAGTTTTATATTTTTTAACGGTTTTAATTTTAAGATAATGCAATTTTACAATAGACAATACACACCTATTTGCACATAATCAGTCAGTCTGTTGTCTTTGAATGTAGAGGTTCTTTTTTGTGGTCCTGAAATACATGGGAAAAAATATGTAGATTTCTAAACATCTTGTAAATAATTTTATATGATCTCTTTGACACTGTATTGTAGGTGCAGTTTACCAGTGATCTTCATGCATGGGTGATTTCCGGAGGCCAACTCACTGGCACCGTCAACCCCAGATAAGAGGCCATCTTCCCCTCCCGTCTGCTCCTCATGTGGATCTGTAATTATTTTACTCAAATGTTTTTACTTCAGAAATAATTAGGCATATAATCGGTAAATTTTAGGATACAAAAATACTGTATTATTACCTATCTGCTCAAAATGTTTGTGAATATCCTCATCAGATAATGGAGGTTCGTTTGTAATCTCTGGAAAAAAATGATTTGTTCTTATTTTTTTTATCTTTTTAAAATCTATAATTTATTAATATTTTGTTCCATATTGAATGTCAAGTAATCATATTGTAGATGTGTGCTTACCATCTCTTCTTGGATATGGAAGGCTGCCTTCATCTTCTGACAGACATTTCTGCTGCTGTCCATCTTCTTGACCTGAGTATATATATTTTTTTTTAAAAGAAAAAGCAAAAAAAAAAAAAATTGCCAAGTTTGCATGCATTAAAAAACTAAGATGTGCTATAATTGATACCTGTCTTCACACCATTGGTCTGAGAAATGGCATTGATTGAAGGTGTTCTTTTTGGGTGTCCTAAGAAAGGAAATATATCCCAAAATATTATAGTTATTTTACATTTGCAATTAAACTTCAAATAGTTTTCATACATGCATATAAGAAAGAGGAAAATCCTATTTATACATTGTGTTTCAATTTTCAAAGTCATTACCAGTGATTTGGAGATTTTTAGAGGATAGCTCCTTTGGACAATCAGCCTTTGAATTCAGGGAACTTGTAATTTCATCTCCATGGCCTTCTTTCAGTATATCTGTATTATTTTAATATGATAAATATGATAGATATTGTTCATTTCAAAAATACAAAGATACAAATGGTTTAAATTTTATGAAGTTAATTACCTTTCTGCACAACATCAGTTAATTCAGAATTGAATTGTGATAGTCCTCTCAAAGTCCCTAAGATAAAGATACATGAAGAGAATTAAGTTGAAAGAACATTTGCATTTTTTTGTTTGTTTACATTTCATGATAAATGCTCAAATTAATAATATTAATTGTAGATGAATACCATTGTTTCCAATTGGAAAAGATTCCTCGGAAATAGTCTCTGCTGTGTGATGGACCACGTCGTTATCCATGACATCATCTGGAGCTTGATCCTGTGCGTCCTCAGTGATGGTGTTGACAGGAAGTGGAGGGACTTGCAGAAGATCTTAAAGAAATTGAAGAGTCCTTAATACCTTTAGTTATTTTGAACTCATTTTATCCAAAGGCTTTAAGTACCCCTGATGCCATAAATTATTTTTAACTCATTTAATCTGAATGCTGAATTGAATTCTTCTGATCAATATTTGTCTGTTGTCTTTCACTAGCATTGTCATACTTATGAAAACATTTTACATTTTCATGTTCTTTTGTCAATTCAGCCAAATTGGCAATAAGTCCATTTAAGTAAAGGGTATTTAGGTTTTACAAATGAAAAGCCTGAATTATTCATCTAAGGGGAGATAACTTAAAAAAATGGTGGGGTCATTTAAGAATCTCCCTCTAAGTATTGACAGGGACTGAAAACTTCCAAAATAGTGCAAGATTCAGATTTTTTTCAAGTAATGACCCCTGGGAATGGAGAGGGGTGCACAAAGGGTGATCATATTTTTCCCAGGGAATATATGGGATCTTCAATTGTTTATTCCTTTAGAACAACAAAGACATTTATAGTACTATTTACATAAAAGCATCTTCAGTATTATGGATTCAGTTTATTCAGTGACACCACGCTGTGGGTAGAATGAGGCCAACATAGACAATATATATTTTAACAAAAATTTATGCAGATAGAAGATAAAGGAATTTAATGAATTGGGTGAGCATTGTAGTCCATAGATTATGTTTTTAATTTCATGTTATTTAATTATTTTAAAATGCTTTAGTAATGGTATATTTACCTTCATTCCTAGCAATGGTGGTCTTGGAACCTTTAAACATCTTGATTTTCAGTAGAGGTAGTTGAATTTCTTCTCAAAACTGTTGAGACATTTATTCCAGGTGGTTTTTAGCATTTCTCTGGTATCTTCAGTTGAATTTTTTCTAAAGTGTTGAAAGTAATCAGAAGATTGCTCAGGATGTTTAGGACCATCATGGAACACAATACTGTCCTTGCCTAAGGACCACCAGTGGTTCTGGCCTTCCACTAGAAAGTCAGCGATTCTCTCACAATGTGTCTGCATAAGATAGGGTCTACTTTTTAATACTTCAAGAGGTATTTCTGAATCCCCAGCTGCTGGTAGTAATCGAGCTTGTTGGCTTATTGCAGATTCTTGCTTTCTGTAGCTATCAGTTTTGTGCCCATGGTTTTGTGCATTATATCGAAGGATGGCATTATCAATAACCTTGCCACACTGTCTGTTGGAAGTATTGAGTGAAATTCGTCTCAGATCTCCGAACGCTCTTTCTTCCTCTTCAGGTACTAGAGACCTCAAACAGAAGAGTCTGTATGACTGGGGGGCATGAACTGTTAAGCTATGAAAATGGCACCCATAGAACCTTCTTGACGTCATCTTCTGGGGGTTTCCAATAACTTTCTTGCATAAGAGACTAAATATGAAGCACTGGTTGAATAGGCGGAGAATTTTCTTGGGTGTTCGTTCATCACTTGTACTATAGCATATTGCAATGATGTCGACCAGGGATGAGCAAAGGTTTACTATGTCTGTTGTGACTTTCTTCTCCATATATTTAACATTGACAAATTTGGCGAGCTTAACCGCATAAAGCCTTGCGTCTGAGCCTTTAAGTTGGTTTTTGTCCCCAATTGTAGCAGCTGAAAACTTTTCAAATTCTGTCTGTGTACTTTTGTTGTTAATGTGTGATGGTAATTCGTTGATGATGTTTTGGACTACATTTGTTATGTCATGGAGCGGCTCGCATGCAAGAATTTCATACTTGGAAATATAGCTGATGTCATCATTATCTTTAAGAAGTGCTGGAGGACGCTGGATTCCATGGAGAACTGATGATAATTCTTCCTGCATTTCAGACTTGTTCATCCCATCTGTATTTATACCTCTAGCTTCAAGCTCATCCATTATACTTTCTTTCTTCAAATTAACAAATGGGGAAATGTTGGTATCTGTGAAATTTTGCCACAACTCTCCAGCTCTGAAGACGCGATTTCTCTCTAAAAGGGATGGAGGATAGCATCTATATGCACATTCCAAGTTCTGATGGTCCTTCACCGAGGCACCACACAGACAACTGAAAGTCCCTCCACGCTGCTGTCCGGCTTCAAACTGACGTGCAGGCCCATCACCACTAAATACTCTTAATGTGTCATACACCGTCATGCCCATCTGGATTGTAGGTGTGTTGATCATGCGAAGATCTTCAAGTCGCGTCTTTATATAAGAGAGTTGGTCACTGGATTTTGATTGTCCTAAGATGTATAAATACGGTCTCTCTACAACTGACTGGACATCAATAGGTGGCCTGTTTGGATACTTGACCGTGTACTCTTCATTTGTTAGGTAAACTGCCGGATCATAGAGTGCTGATATCATAAAACACACATAACTGTGGTTTAATATGTCCGAATGATCGTGCCAAAGTTTTAAATTCCTGGACCACTCAACTTTTTTGATTTTCTCTCTTGCTTCCTGTAAATCATCTGGCACTTCCATGTGGAGGGCTTGCAGTTTCTGGGTCACTCTGTCTCTGCTCATATGATCATAATCTTGGTTGGATCCTCTGAAGAGCTCTGCCTGATCTTCATTCATCTGATGTCGAATGTCATCAAGAGGAATTTTCCTGCCGTACACAGTGACATCTGTATCCTGAAGTTGACCTGCTGCTGTAATCTTGTTCTTCTTGATGACCTTTGGAGCGATCTTCTCTCCCACATACAGCTCTCTGTTGTTTAGTCTTCTTCGGATTTCTCTGTGGAGATGACGTGTGGGACGAGGAGTTGGTATGGAGATGGCCTTGTATAAAAGCTTGTGTCTGGCCCTTCTGACCCGCTGTCTGTAGTCTCTCCCACTTACCCGTATGCTGGTGTTGAACTGGTCAGTGTTGACCCCTAATGTCTTGGCAACTTCCAGTAACACCTGGCCTGCATTGCTCGGACGAAGTCCTTCCTTATTTAAAACATTGAATTTGATGGCCATTGCTCTCCAGCTGATTTTCGCATCTTTTGGTTGTGCTGTTATGAATTTCTTAAAACCTGCCTTGTCATATGTATAATTGCTGAGTTTACCTACATGTTTCTTTTCTTTTCTCTTCCCGGATTTTACCTCTTTAGCAATAGTTTCTGTTCTTAATTTTGCTGCTTTTGGAGTTTCAAAAAATGTAGACATTCTTTCTCTCTCTCTGTGACTGTATGAAAGTCCTGATGCTAAGAAGGAGTCGATTTCATTTTCATCATTTGAGATCAAATTGGTTATTGCTCTTTCTCCACTTTCATGTTTTTTTTTCTTTTCTTGTACAATTGTTCAAGGTTATGTTAATAAGGCAGCCATTTTACTCTCAATTTACTCTCTAAAAAAATTCAAATTTGTGTTTTTTTAATTTTAGAATATTTAAGAATTGTAGTAATTATTTTTTTCTTGTTTTTTTGTTGAAGTATTAATTTTTATTACAAATTTAATTTTTGACCTTGTTTTCAATGTCAAGGAAATTTTTATACAAGTCGTTTAAATGATATTTCCTTTTAATAATTCAATAGAATTTCATTGAAATATATTGTGTAGGAGAATGTCTGATTTTTTGTCCATTTAATAATATCTATTAACTTTTAAATTTGATATCATGTTGGCATTGCATTTGGCTTAGAGACTATATAGTGTAATTTTTAATGCATGTAAAATATTATTTGGAGATGTATTAAAATTCATAAGTTGCAAATTTGGTTAATTCTCTTTATAAACTTTGATATATTTATAATTTTTGATTATTATTTATATTGGAAAAATAGTGTGTGTGTGTGTTTGAAGGGGGGGGGGGTGTATAACCCTTCTCCTTTGTTTTCTTATAATTATTGTGATAATTGCTGGACCACAATTCATTTAATAAAACACAGTATTTTGTTTGTTGTACAATTTAATAATAAAAGTTTCATGATAACAAATATATTTGCTTTTTTTGTTTCCTGACCACAGGTTATATTGACTGCATAAATAAAGTCTTTCACTTGCTGTCTTCGGCATCTACATCGTAAAACCCAGTCTTGGTGAGCCTAAAAGTATACAACATATAAAAATAAGAGAGTTTCAATCATTTAATAAGTGTGGAAATTTATATTTGTTTCGGAGAAGTTAGTTTGGTGTTGTTTGTCATTCTATAATCATATTTCCCGCATATGTAGTGATGTGGAGAGTGATCTCCCCTTGCGATGAGTCTGGATCGGTGTTGCGTTTGAAAATCTGCCCGCTTTGTGATGAAATGAGATAGCACATTTTCAACGCATTATCGCAAGGGCATACCCTTGATGTTTGAATGTGATATTTTACATGTTAATGGAGAGAATAATTGGGTAGCTGAAAAGTGCTGCTGGACTGTTGAAATAGACGAGGGTGGGAAAATATAGTTCGTCGAATTCAGGGTAGCCCACTGATTGTAAGTACAGTGGACCTTCAGATATCCGGACGCCAGATATCCGGATGCTTCAATATCCGGACGATTACTCGTCAGCACGAAATTTTTAAATGTTATTTTGTCTCGAATAACTGTTGATTCAGATATCCGGATGTTTCACATATCCGGACAAATTGACTTGGAACCAAAGCGTCCGGATAAATGAGGGTCCACTGTACATACCGTGTTTCGATCTCTTTTTTCCTTGTTTAAAGCGGAAATATATGAAAGCAGCAGCACTTTTTAAATTAAGGAAGTTCATTTGTATTCATCGGTGTGGGAATTTTTTGTAGATAACGAGGTTATGCCCTTGCGATATCGAATTTTCCGTAAACCAGAGTGAAATTGTTATAAATAACACAGTCACGTAATCAAAACGTCACATGATCGCCGACCAACTGCATGACTATGTAATGGGAGACAATCCTGATAAAAAAGAATAACATCGCATGTCAGTATTTTATTTATTAAACAAATGTCAGGGGTCTGAAAATGACATACAGTATTTTCAGGCACAGGTACCAGGCTAAATAGTAAATTATTTGGCTTAAAGAGGTTCTAAATCATAGATTTACATAAATGTGGCCTGGTTATAAATTTGCACTCACATAATCACACAGAAATGCAACTTCGTTCCCTTTAACTCTCCCGAGTCGCGACTACCCTCTTGTCACTAGCGCCATCTTTGTTCAAATTCATTCAGATATGATAGATGACTTTGATTTATTTATAATAAATAGGATTTGATTAATCAACAAATAACAAAACAATCCAAGTAAACAACAAAATGCAAGGGAAATGAAGTCAAGTATTTACCTATATAGATAGATTCAGCACTTCAGCAATCGAAATTGACCGAATAATTACGGTAACAATATAAATATGTAGATAAATAAATAAATTGGAGACAAACTCCTAAAAACGTCTAAGTCTAGTAGTTAAAAAGAACGAACTGATCAGGGACGCGGAACGGAAACGCCCGGATCCCAGACGTTGGCACCGGTTGTCAATGACAACCGCGTACCCCATCCAAGATCCAAGAGAGATAACTCTAATTAAAATATACGACTCCACTACATTCCCCCCACCTTAAGACCTTATGTCGAAGACATAAGTCTCAAAATATAAAGTATGCATGTCTATATCATTAATAAATTAAAACAATAAATATGCAAATAAATACATCACTCAAGTCTCTCTCTCAAAAATATGAAGAGTACATATGTAATTATACATATACATACTGCATATATACTCAGATACTCGCTCAAATAGTTAAAACAATCAACAATTGAAGTTAATCTGCAACAACAAAACAACAGATATCTATGTAATAAATTATATCACATGAGCTTAAACTCTATAACAATATGCACACATGTCATATCTCTGTATCAACTATCAACACATTGTCGCATAATACACATACTTGTTTACTATTTATCTTTACATATATATTCAGGTATACATACAATAGAAAATAATACTAATATCAACATTGTTTTTAAATTTTAAGCACAAATTCAAATGACAAATAAATAATTTCTTCAAACTATAACTATAGTTCTCGACACAACCTCGTGCAAACTGTCAATGCACATATAGACACGGTAAGACTGTCTAAATCGGAATCACCGGAAATAACGTCACTGACACTGGCGGAATTAAGGGACGTGAAAAACTTGAATAACGTGAAATGTGGAACGAGAAAAGTCCGGCCAACATCAAGGTAAATATGAAATATAAATATGAGATGATAATGCAATGAGAATATATAATGATTTCTCCGATAGGACAATGTACATGTGTACATATGTAATTTCAGGCAAACACAGGAAGAAAATATGAAGATGAACAGGAAAATGGAATAATGAAAACATGAAGATGAGGATGAATGACAAATGGTAAGATAAGTTGAGGTGACATACATATATAAAAACAAAAACCAACATTTATTCTTCAAAAATCCTGTAAGGTTCTAAAACGACTTTCTTACCAAGACGGTTAGACAAGCTAGTACTATTTCTTCTATAGCAACTCAAACTGCCGTTCGCACTCTCAACCATCTCCAAACGCTCGTCTCTAGAAAAATTTGCATTCTCACGCTCACTCTCACCCCTTTTCAAATTGTCGATCTCACTCCTCAGTCTCCTGTTCTCTCTCTACAACTCTCGTCTCAACTCTCTCTCACGCAAAAGCTCACTCCTCTCATTCAATCTTGCATTAGCTATTTCTTTCAATTTAATCAAACGTTCAATTTCAAAATCAATATCAAATATAAACTGTTCTAACTTCTGCTCCTGAACTGGGACCGATTGTAACAAAAATGGTGTGGAATCCTCGGTCTGGCTAGCGGTTTCGGTGGAAAACTGTACTGGAGGAACGTCTGACAAGGTCGCAGATGACACAACAGGCGCAGCAACGTACGAAGGAGGCAAAGATTAAATGACGGATGGCGTTTCTGATGAAATGACAGAAGGCAATGATGTGGCGGATGGCAGGCAGGATGAACTGATGGTAGAAGAACTTACGGAAGAAGCAGATGAGGTCTCAGGTGCCTGTGGCGGAGCAGATTCCAGGGCGCTGGTGGTCGGTGCAACTGGGAGACGAGAAACAAATTTCAGACTGCCAGGATCAATGTAATTACTATTCGGTTTGAGTTCATGATGACACAGCTGGAGATGATTCTCTAGAGACAGCTGGGACAAGTGATGAATACTGCGGAGATGGAAACGCATATCTGTCTTTCGCTTGCAAGTAGACTTACATCCTGGGTGCTTAATGTCCAGGAGTAAAGAAGAAGATTTTTAAAGATTGCATTAATTTTAGTGGTTTTGGCCCCACCCCATAATTGATCTTTAAAAAGTGTAAATAAGAAACACCAAATCTACCTTCAATTACATTATAAATAACACTTGAAAACAACTGTTTTTTAGGCAACCACAATTTCCTTATAGGATCTGATGACTCAAAGTGGACAGGTTCCTTATACCAAAAGTTTAAAGATTCAAGTTGTTGCCATCACCCATGTAGTGAACTATAGAAACGACAAAAATGAAAGCAAAAGTCTAATGAATTCTGCTGTTGTGGATCACTCAAAAGCAGTAAAGTGCACGATCTATGACTCAACAAAGTTTCCTAGATTTAAAGAAGGACAGTACCTCATTTTACGAAATGTCATCAAGAAAACGGATGGAGTAGTTGTAACATCAAACACGAAAGTATTTACTTGTGCACCTTTTGAATGTGAAATCCCAGCAACCATACAGCAACGTGGGAGAGAAATATTAAATCCTCCTCCAGCACCAGTGGTGAATGTGAAAGAGGCACTTGACTCTCCACCTAAAGCAAGGGTTACAGTCAGAGGCAAAGTGGTTCAGGTAAGGTGTGTTTTATATATGTTTGACATAATAATTCTTTTAGTTACTTTAATTTATATTGAGAGTGCTTTGAAAGAATTGAAAAAAAGAAGTATTTGTAAAAATACAAAGTGATGTCCGTTAAAAGAGGCATACAAGTAATATATCAACTCAAGATCATTAATAATTTTTCCTTAAAATTTTACATACAAGTAGATGACATTGGAAAAAAGTTATTGTTTATTACCATATTGAAATCATTATTTTAAAATATTGTATATTTTGAATTTAACAATTACAGGAAGAAGCAACGAGAGAAGTGTTAATCAAAGAAGAGAAGACAAAAGTAAAGAATATCTACATTGAAGATACATCTTCCAGAAAATGTTCGACCTGGGGATTATGTTGAAATAACTTACGTAGTGACAAATTCTTATCGGAATGAAGTGTCACTGTCAACAACCTTCAGGACAAAGATTAGCGTATGTACATATATATATATATATATGCTAAATTGAAATTTGTGGAAATCTATTTAATCAAAGTATAAGAAAGGAAATCCATTTTAAACTTATCATTATTTAACTTGTAAGACTTACGACATTTCAACTTTATACACAAGAATTCCCCACGACAAATTAAAATCCAGGATTTTTGATATCATTGACAGCTGCTTCTTCAACAAAAATGGAACTCGTAAGTTTACTTACCTCGTCATTGGTCATTTGAAAAATTATTTTGTTAATACAGATTCTGATTGCACACATAAGTACTAGGAAGTTGACATCAAGAAGATGTTTGAGTTTCTGATTGACAATATCTATGTGGTTTTTGGAGACCAGGTATTCTAACAATCTATTGGAATTCCCATGGGAACAAATTGCGCTCCGTTATTAGCAGACTTATTTTTATATTCATATGAAGCAGAATTTATGCAAAATCTTTTACGTGAAAAGAAGTAATAAGTGATGATGTTTTCCAATTTACCTCCCAGTAATTTGAAAACTTCAAAGTCAAGAAGGAATACGACCATGAAACATCCAGTCCGGCATATCTTAAGTCGAATTGAAAAGCGAAAAAAGCCGTAAAATCCGCAAAGCAGCTTATGAGAAAAGCTAAGCACAGTGGACAAGACAAGACAAATCTTGCTACTGTGGCAGAACCACTAAGAAGACTGACAAAGAAAAATGTGAAGTTTGTCTGGACAGCGGAACAGAAGAAAAGTTTTGACACATGAAAGTGTTACTTCCCATAATATAAGAACAATGCACTACTTTATTAATAGCATTACTCTGCAGTCTGGGCAGTTGGGTGGTCTGATATGCTTAATTGCTATCCTGCAACCACCGCTTGCATTGACCTAATAAAGGTAACCTAATAAACCAAAGCTTTATCAGGTCTCTGCCCTTTTAAAGCCTCGTGCATGAATTTCGACGTTCTAAAAGCACTGTGACGTTGTGTATATTGTATGTTTACTCTATGGCCTCTAGGTTTCTTCTGCAGAGATGTGCTTAAACCTTTGGAAAAAGCTAGTTTTTGGACGTTCAAAATGTAACGAATATGTTGCAGAATAAGCAAAATACAATGTAACTATTTTGAAATATTGTAACGATTTAGAATATCTTATCTTTGATATCCTTCTTCATTAATTAATTATTCACACATTACCTACACTTATGCTATAAATCTTATCTGTATATTAATCGTCCCTTTTATCTAACTCCCTGCTGACCGTTAAGACCTGTGTATTGACTCCTCATCTTAAGGATCTTACAAAAAAAAAAGATCAGAGAGTCAGCCAGTGGATTTTTCTTCTCTATAATAATGTTTTGATGAATACATGTACTACGTACGGTACTAAATAAATGCATTATACCGGTATTATGTTTTTTTTAAAAAGACAGATATAATGTAATAAAAATTTAAGCTCAATCAGGGACCTATATACGTTAGTATATAGACTAGGTCCCTGGTTTAATTTCACAGAACATGATTCCATGAAATTATAAATCAATCTCATCGGATCTAAAGGAGTTTAAAGGTGACGCTGTTATGGTAAACCAAATTTTAAGGTGCCCTCGGACAGTTTTGACCTCTGACAGCTGTGACCTTGTATTGACTTTGACGTACTACTCTTTATCTGACCTACTTTTTTTTACCTTCACCTATTTACCTATTTTAATGACGTCATTGCCCTAAGAGTCTTCAGACTATTCCCTTACTTCTCTCACATTCCTCACATCCATTAAAACACTACTTGAAGTTTCCTTCTGAGCACATGCACCATCTATCAAATATAAAGTAGGCGTTTCTAGCAAGATTATGTGATTCATTAGAAATGACACCTGAGCATGCGCCATCTATCGGAGTATAAAAGTTAGCATAAATTAACAAGAATATATAAAAGTTTCTACGGTTTCATCATTTCATCAGAAACGCCATCCGTCATTTCATCTTTGCCTCCTTCGTACGTTGCTGCTCCTGTTGTGTCATCTGCGACCTTGCCAGACGTTCCTCCAGTACAGTTTTCCACCGAAACCGCTAGCAAAACTGAGGAGTCCTCACCATATTCGTTATATTCCGTCCCTGCTGTGGAGCAGAAGTTAGAACAGTTTATATTTGATATAGATTTTGAAATTGAACGTTTGATTTTATGAAAAGAAATAGCTAATGCAAGATTGAATGAGAGGAGTGAGCTTTTGCGTGAGAGAGAGTTGAGACGAGAGTTAGAGAGAGAGAACAGGAGACTGAGGAGTGAGATCGACAGTTAAAAGAGGGGTGAGCGTGAGAATGCATATTTTTCTAGAGACGAGCGTTTGGAGATGGTTGAGAGTGCGAACGGCAGTTTGAGTTGTTATAGAAGAAATAGTACTAGCTTGTCTAACCGTCTTGGTAAGAAAGTTGTACTAGAGCCTTACAGAATTTTTGAAGAATAAATGTTGGTTTTTGTTTTTATATATGTATGTCACCTCAACTTATCTTACCATTTGTCATTCATCATCATCTTCATGTTTTCATTATTCCATTTTCATGTCCATCTTCATATTTTCTTCCTGTGTTGTCCTGAAATTACATATAAAAAAACATGTATATTGAGCTATCGGAGAATTCATTATATATTCTCATTGCATTATCATTTCATATTTACCTTGATGTTGGCCGAACTCTTCTCGTTCCACATTTTACGTTATTCACGTTTTCTCTGCTTAACTCCGCCAGTGTGTCAGTGACTTTATTTCCGGTGATTCTGATTTAGACAGTCGTACCGTGTCTATATGTGCATGGACAATTTGCACGAGGTTGTGTCAAGAACTTTAGTTATAGTTTTAACAAACTATCTATTTGTCATTTGAATTTGTGCTTAGAATTTAAAGACAATGTTGTGTTAAGTATTATTTTATATTGTATGTATACCTGAATATATACGTACAGATAAATAGTATACAAGTATGTGTATTATTATGTGACAATGTGTTGATAGTTGATACAGAGACATGACATATGTGCATATTGTTATAGAGTTTAACCTTATGTGATATAATTTATTGCATATATATTTGTTGTTTTGTAATATAATGTTGTTGTAGATTAACTTAAATTGTTGATTGTTTTAAAGCCATATATGGCGTAACTGATAAAAAAAAATTATTTCTGAAAAACCAAAATTAAGTAAAGAAATATTGTAAATACATAAGGATATGGAAATAACGAACAGTATTCAATCTCAACGTCCATCAAACAAATATACAAAACAAGAGCAGAGCAAACACGGACCTCCGAAACATCAGAGGTGGGATCAGGTGCCATGGAGGAGTGAGCATCCCCTGCTGACCGGTCACACCCGCCGTGTGCTCATTGTCATAATCAGGAAATAACGGAAAAAATCCGTAGTCAATTCAGTGATTAAATAATGGACTAACAATTGGTATGAAAAACGTCAGTCAGCATTTCATTCAATGATAAATTGTATTTGCTGACAAGGTCATTGTATCGACCATAGAATTTACGAAATGATGACTTTAAACGAGACTGTTGATATTCTTGTTTCATCAACTTGCTTGTCAATAATTTACCTCGTTTAAGAAATTGTTCATATGTAGAGCATGCTCTTGCGTATCGAATCAACTGAGATATAAATACTCCGTATGCAGGTGATGAAGGTATATTGCTGCATAAGTAAGGGAAGTTGACGATAGAAAAGTTAAAGTCATCACGTTTATCATATAGCTTGGTTGTTAGATTACCATTTGTGTCTTTTTCAAGTAAAATATCCAAGTATGAAGCAGATGTGTTGGATTCTGTGGTATCTTTTATCTCAAGCTCACCAGGATATATCGTGTCGACGTAGGAATGGAAATTATCATTATTAATTGACAATACGTCGTCGATATATCTAAATGTCGAGTTGAAGGCCACAGCAAGTGTTTTTTTAATAAAAGCTTTTCATACAATTCTGAACACGAAAAAACCTAATAACACGATTTTATCTTCTCTGTAATGTGTTATTTAATTCTTTTGTATTTTCTTTCGAGTCGGAGAAAATTAAAAAAAAACAAATAAAATTGTGATATCTTTGTTACGCAATTGACTTAGATTTTGTAAGTTACGGAAAAGTTCTATCTTTATATAAAGTTATGATACAAATAATAAGTTCTAATAATTTTAGTCAACTAATTTTCACTGTACATACGCCATATATGGCTTTAACTATTTGAGCGAGTATCTGAGTATATATGCAGTATGTATATGTATAATTACATATGTACTCTTCAAATTTTTGAGAGAGACACTTCAGTGATGTATTTATTAGGTCACCTGAGTAAACTCAGGTGACCTATTGCTATCCGTTTTTGTCCGTCGTCGTCCGTCGTCCGTCGTGCGTTAACATTTAAACATTTTCAGCTTCTTCTCTGAAACCACTGAACCAATTTCAACCAAATTTGGCATATAGCATCTATGGGTGAAGGGGAACAAAAATTGTGAATTTTGTGGTCCCCACCCCCCTGGGGCCTGGGGGGTGGGGCAAAAACCACTAAAAATAGTGCAATCTTTAAAAATCTTCTTCTTAACTCCCGGACATCAAGCAGTCAAACTGTTGGTATGATTGTAATCA
>PRKT01000212.1:783259-819391 GCA_003671525.1 Saccostrea glomerata | reverse complement strand
CAAGAGTGCCTCTACCAAAATTGTGAATTTTATGGCCCCAGGGTCAGGGGTTCTGGTGTTAGGGCGGGGCTCTATTGATTATTTAGTGAAAATGCATTATTTCTTTGAAAATCTTCTTCTCTGCTCCTATGTTTTAAATAAACTAACTAAGTACATAGTTATGATGAGCAAGAGTGCCTCTTCCAAAATTGTGAATGCCTTAGCATTTAGCTTAAAACATGAAACAAATTCAATCATTTGAAAGTTGTTGCATGATGCTCAGGTGACCTATTAGGCCCGTGGGCCTCTTGTTTGTATATTTGTTGTTTTAATATATTGATGATAGGGCTGGGCAATAATATCGATATTTCAATATATTGCAATACAATGACAAAAAATATCGTATCGCAATACGATTTTGTAATATCGATATATTGACAATATTTTTAGATTAAGGAATTTTTTCATTTAATGTAAAAATGGACTAATAAAAGTTTGTTATTAAGCCAAACAGTAAGTCAGAAGTTGTTTTGTGGGAACCTTTCAGAGCAAAACTTAAATGAAATCAACAAGATGTTTTTTGCGTGTTGGTTACTTATCATAGTTATGTACATTTTGCATGTAAATTAAAGTAAATATAGTAGGAAAATGCCATTTTTATTACATAGAAAATATTGCAATACATATTGCAATACAGTTTAAAATATTGCAATATATCGCAATACGAAATCTGGGGCCAATACCTAGCCCTAATTGATGATATAGTCATGCATACTTTATATCTTGAGACGTATGTCTTCGACATAAGGTCTTAAGGTGGGGGGGAATGTAGTGGAGTCGTATATTTTAATTAAAGTTATCTCTCTTGGATCTTGGATGGGGTGCGCGGTTGTCATTGACAACCGGTGCCACCGTCTGGGATCCGGGCGTTTCCGTTCCGCGTCCTTGATCAGTTCGTTCTTTTTTACTACCAGACTTAGACGTTTTTAGGAGTTTGTTTCCAATGTATTCATTTATCTACATACGTATTGTTCGGTCAATTCCGATTGCAGTAGTGCTGAATCTATCTATAAAGGTAAATACTTGACTACATTTCCCTTGCATTTCATTGTTTACTTGAATTGTTTTGTTATTATTGATAAATCAAATACTATTTATTAAATATATCAAAGTCATCTATCATATATGAATAATTGTTGCTGTTCTTTTTTGTTTACGATCTAGATCTAGTATCTCGTGAACTGACTTTACCAGGAATTCTTGAACTGTTTAATTATAAGTAAAACTGACACACATAATAACTGAAATTCTATTTATCTCAAACAGATTGTAATTTCAGAAGTATTTATTCTGGTTAAAGTTAACTGCATTTTATTTGTCCGTTTTTTCTTAACTGATGAACATTCTTGCTTTTCCATGTTGCATAGTATCTATTGTTTCATTGTAATTGCTGTAATTGTAGGACAAGATCATTGGCTATTTGGGATCCAGAAGTTTTTCTTAAAAGCTGATTGCCAAGCTACTTCAGAGTGTGTTGTGGAGACTGGTCATGACAATGTAGTAGATCAGTTAAATTCATTAACAATTGTGTCATCCAAACTCAACAGTTCAGTATTGTGTATAGTAGTAGTATGTCAAACATGTGTACAGAGTAGTGAGTTAGTAAAACATTTTGTTGTGTACATTTGACATTTTTGTTAAAAATGGAGTCTTTAGATAATTTGATTTCTGCTTGAGAAAGACTAGGCTATAAAGACGATAGTTTACGCAAATATGTGATTGATCAACGAGCTTTGCAGCGTGAAGAAAGAGCAGCAGTTCGTCAAAAGGAGAAAGATAAACGTGAGTACCAAATACAATTGGAGCGTATGTACAATGACCTTAAGCTGAAACAAATGGCTGATAAACATGAGATGGAAATGGCAACGAAGGGCAACATACCAGTGAATGAGGTAAGTAGTAACTCAGTCAAACCAAGTACCCCTAAAATTTCATCATTTGAAGAGAACAGAGATGAGATGGACAGCTATCTGCGAAGATTTGAAAGGTATGCAACAGCTATGAAATGGGAAATATCTCTTTGGTAAACTCATTTGAGTGCTTTACTTAAAGGTCGTGCTTTATAGAGGTTTATGCTTTATTGTCAAAGTCAAAAGCAGATAATTATGATGAGCTCAAAGCAGCGTTACTCCGGAGATATGACATGACGGAACAATGTTTCAAAAGAAAGTTTCGTTCTTGTCCCGAAAATAGTTAAAACATTTTCTCAGTTTACTGTCAGATTAGGTTTTTGCCTCACTCGTTGGATAGAAATGTCTAAGATCTTTACGACTTTTGATGATCTCTTTGATCTTATAATTCGTGTTCTTACATGTGTGCAATTATGATTTGTTGGTGTTTCTTAAACAGAACGTCCCAAAGACGGCAAATGAATTATGCATTCTATTAGACCAATTTCGAGAGGCGAGAAACACAAGTGCTTCAAATATATGTTCAAAGGTTATTAATTGATTGATTTCATATTTTTTAACGCCAAGTCGGCAATATTTCAGCCATATTTTGGCGGGCAAGTATTAACCGGTTTTTGAAAGCTTTTGGTTTCTCTGGCGGCCCCCAATGAGCCTACTCTTTATCGAAATCCAATGAAACGGTCTTTTGCGTGCCAAGGGGGTTGTTATCCTTGACACGGGGCACCATTTAATGTCCCATCCGACGGACTTCAAATTTAAAAATATGTAAACTGTTTAAAATAAAATCATCTAAATACATCCTATAAAATTATTCTAGTCATTTCTATATTTTATTGTAAAAATCAGTTTCATGTAAATATTCCAAAATTGCATGTACATTGACATTTTTAATAAGGTCATACATTGTTTTTGCGTTACCAAAAAGTCTACTGCGAATTGGCGAAAAGTCAGAACATTCTAATAAAATATGATTGACAGTAATCGGACAGTCACAGGATATACACTCCGGCTGAGACTCCCGATTGACCAAGTATTCATGTGTAATTTTAGAGTGACCGATACGTATTCTTGAAATAATTACTTCGTCTTAAGTCACATGATTTGTTAACTTTGTTTTCAATAGCATAAAGCTTACTTTCATCACAAAAATTCCAATAAATTTGCCAAATAGAATCAACATAAATTTTAACTAGGTATTTCAAGAAACCTACGGAAGTAAAAGTAAGTAAGGTGCAAGTTAAACCCAAAGATCTACAGCAACAACCCCAAAACCAGAAGTTTTCGTTCCAGTGACAGTGAGAAAATGTTACAATTGTTGTAAGCAGGGTCATATAGCTCAACATTGTCACAATTCCAAAGGTAAGACTTCAGGCTTGCTAATGCATAAAGATGGGTGCAGAGACGTTGACAAAACACAAGAGAATTGTTCTGCATTTGTTTGTAGTGAGGACTGGGTTCGCTACTCTCAGGTATGTGACAAATCAACCATTTTAACTTCGGCATGTCACAGCACTAGGAAACCTATGCCACTATCTGTGATATGTGGATGGTCAACCAGTCACAATTCTTCGAGATTCTGGTTGTCAAAATATTGTGGTAAGAAGAAGCTTGGTGAAATATGAAAGTTTAACAGGTAAAAGTGAAACTTGTATTTTATAAGATAATACCAAGAGAGTTGTGCCACTTGCAAAGGTATGTATAAATCTTCATATTTGACAGGTGAATTTGAGGTTTGGTGTTTGGAAAACCCTGTTTTTGATTTAATCATTGAGAGGTATACGATGCAAGGAAACTCCATGATCCCGACCCAGAGTGGAGACCAAAGACTGTCTTAACAGTGGAGACTCGACAGCAAGCAAGAGAAAAGAAGAAACCTTACCCAGCTCTCAGAGTTCCAGATATAGTCAAGGACGTTATCAAACCTCAGGATATACAGCGTGAACAATAAGAGGATCCATCCCTTGAAACATCACTTCGAAATGCGAAAGAAGGTCGAATATCGCGCAATGGGAAGGTAAGATGGTTAGAGAAGAAAGGACTTTTGTACAGGGAGTGTCAAGCATCGGAAAAGGAAAGAGGTAGACTTTCACAGCTCATAGTACCTTCTAAATTTCGAACGATTGTTATGAAGCTAGCACATGAATCAGTTATGTCAGGTCATCTAGCAACAGGTAGGACTATATCCAGAATTTTGTCAGAATTCTTTTTGCCTGGTATGCAATCTGAAATTAAGCGGTTCTGTGAATCATGTGATACGTGCCAGAAAAATGTTTAAAAGGGAAAGGTGAGCAAAGTCCCGCTGGACAGAATGCCTCTGATAGATGTACCATACAAATATAATACAAAGATGGCGATGAGTAGAGTGTAGATGGTGTCTGTTGGCTCTTCCCACCCCAGAGTGCACACCGTATAGAGTATGTTGTAAAGAGAGAGAATCACCCTTAATCCAGTGCTCGGGTGAATGCATTGATTTTTCGGTGGGTGGAGAACAGACTGTGACTGTCCTCCACGCCCAATTCGAAATAGGGACTTGGGAAGTGGTACTTAATATTCGGTACCTGACCATGGTTATCAATGGTCAGGTACACAAACGGCAAGGTAAGAGTACAAACTCTCTCTCTCTCTCGTTTAGAATGTATTATTTTTTTTTGCAATGGATATTTCTTGACAACTGGATCAATTAAGGGATTGATAGTAGTCAGATCTCTCTCTCTCTCTCTCTCATGTTTGTAATAAATAATTTGTAGTGGATATTTCTGGACAACCAGATCGAGAGATTAATAATAGTAGTAAGATCTCTTTCTCGCTTCTTCTTCTTTCTCTCTGTATCCCTTGGGTGTGGGGGGGGTCTATCGTAAATATTTAATAAACAATTTACTCTTTCCTTTTAGAGACACCAATCCAGCCTCAAGCCACTACATGTGATAATTGTTATGATTATTTTTTATTATTTAATACATCATTATTATACTTTAAGACATCCTATATGTGTAACATATGAAATTTCTTTCATTTCTTTTAACTAGAAGACTCCGGGACAACTCGTGTGGTCTTGACCTCCCATAGGATGGCTTCGATCACATATGGTAGGTATTGTTTCTCTCTTCTTTCACCCCCCCCCCCCCTTTCTCTTCTATTTTTTCTAAATGTGTATGTCTTTTTTCAGGTGAGGGCAAGACCACCACGACCACCAAGAGCTATGAAGTGATGACAGGTATTACTCTTTATATTCTTATATTCCTATTACAAACATCTTTTACAGGTTGATATTTTAAATATTTTAAAGATTTTTTTTCTCTCTCTCTCTAGGGGAAATCACATTACCCACTGCAGCTGTTGTTGTAATTACCTGTAAGTTTCTTTCATTTTGTTAGTATATTTCCACTTTTATTCAATGTGTTTTTTCTTTTAAAATATTATTTACTAAAACTCATTCTTTTTTTAAACAGAAGAACCCAGAGACTCGGATAGATTTGTATATTTTAGTTTATTATCCTTGTTTTTTGTACCCTTGATAGTGCTTGGCTTCCTGCTTTTTAGACATTATAAACGCACGCATAATCGTTCTACACGCTCTGATTGTATAGAATCCAGTAATGTATATAAGTCAACTACTACTACATTATAACTTTTCATAAAGCTATAGTCCCTCCTTATATTCTCATTGCATTTCTTTTTCACTTTTCTTGTAGGTGTTGTGACCTTCCTGTTTGTGTTGTTTATATATCTCTGTCTTCGTGATCGTCGTTTTTGTTGTCGTCAACGCTCTTCTCCTTCTTAGTTACAGGTGCAACATTTGCCTATGGCTTTGCAGGAGGAGGAGAGCGATTCGATGTTGTTGGCTGAAATTGTCTTTGGTAGAGAGAAGTCGGAGTAAATCTCCCCCTTTGTTTTATTTTTGTAATTGTAACCGTTTTTATACATACATGTATCTTGCCTTCGTCATGTACGTAACAGATTTTTTAATGCCAGTTGTATGTGTTGTTGTATTTTTTTTCTATACATGTATGTATTAATAATTTTGGTTCACATGCCCCCACCATTTACTTCTGTATGTCCAGTAATCATGACTTTTTCCCTGTTTTTGTATATATCTATGTTTTTTTTTTACTTTTATAGTTCTTGTCCTGTTAATGTCCATGTTTTATATGTTTTGTGTTCGTGAGGAAGAGGAGAAGGCCCCGCAAGAATCCAAGGATGCCGACCTGTGCCAGCACCCGTGTTCTGCGTTCTGCCAGAGATCGATGATGAAAAAACAGTAGCTTTCATGAATTCATTATAATTCATATATTCATATTTCTAATAATTTTATTAGAATATAGTCATTTTTTTCCTCTGTATTCAGACCTTCTATTGATTCCTATTTAACTGTCAAATCTCTTTATAATCGCTGATTTTAATAGTCTTGTACTATATATTAACGCACTATATACTATATTTTAATATTATTGTTTTCTTTTGTGCCCATTGTACTCAACAATCGTACCCATCTAAGTGAGTGGGTATCAGGGTTGACATGATAGTCGATCGTTAAGAAAGGATCAGAATTTTGTTCTCATTTATACCCCACCAGTATCAAACGTAAACCTATCGTATTTTTGGCAAACGGCCCCCTCACAGGTGATCCAACAGGTATAAAAAGGTAGGTCAAAGGTGCAAACGGTCCTAAACAAACTTGCTGCCAAGTATTTACCTGTGTAGTCAGTATATATTTTTTTTCTGAAAATTTTTTCGTAGGAAAATGAAGAAAAAAAACAGCCCTGAGAGTGAGGAGTTCTAGCAGCAGAAGATTGTATACGCAGTACGGTTAAGGCAACCCATGGAAAAAATATGGTAATGAGGTCATAATGAGGTTTGACGTCACGACAGTTGCTCCGCCCTGATTGATCCTTATAAGGAAATAGAGCTCAAAAAAATTTTTCCCGATATATGCTAGAATTAGTAATAAACGGCAATATTTCCATGTCTAAATAAATAATTATTAGTGATTTTCTCCTATATAGAATGGCCAATGTTGGAAAAAAAAATGGGATAACTTGGCACAACTATGTCTTGCTATCTGGGCAATGTTGAAAAGACAAGTTTTCCTTTAAGGATTCGATTTCTGAATTGCAAAAATGATATTGTTCAAACATTCTCGTACATCATTCTTCACCCACTTCAATTTTCTTTATCCTTTTCTACCCCAACCATCTTTTTTTTCCTCATTTTGACCAACATCCCACTAACTTTCATTTTGATATTGTCCCTTGGACGAAAGTGGTTAAGTCCCACCCCCTTTCCCAGCTTTTTCATATTTTTTTCCTATCTCCAAGTGTTTTGGACAACAGTCTTCTTCAAAATTAGCTTTGAATAGTTTTCTCAGTTCGTCCCAGTTTTAGTGCAAGCGTCCAGGATCAGAGCTCATGATTGCCAAGTATGTCCAGACATCTGACTGAAGGGTGTTGCTAAAACGCAGAACGGAAAACGGAACGGAAAGCGGAACGGAACAGAAAACGGAATATATCATTTTGGACCAAATCTTTTACAGTACACACATTATAGTATAACGATAATCTGGCACATATTCAAGCCCCCACAATTAAATACAAATTTATTTTGTCATGCGTAGTCTCTTATACGAAAATCGCTAACATAGTAGTCACCTAGAATCGAAATTGAAATGAGGGGGGGGGGGGGTTAAACGAACTTGAAAAGTATTTGACAAGCATATACAGCCAATTGTTTGATTTGGGAGGGGGATAAAACACAAAAAGAAAACGATTGATCGGGAGGGGGGAAAAGTTCCAATTCCAACATCTTTCAGTACAATTTTTTACACAAACTTACTACATTAATTACATCAATCTCTAACCAGAGTTATCGTTCGTGTTGTAGCGTAGCGAACGAAAACCCTGGTAGAGATTGTAGCAAGCGAACGATCACTCTAGGTATATATTCAAATTGTAATTCAAAAAGTGTGATGATGTCAACTTGAACGAACATTTCCGTAGTTAAAAGGTTATTAAGGGGAGGGGGGGGGGCAAATATTTGATATTTAGATGAATTATGGCAAGAGAATAAAATGTAAAATAAAATTATTAAGTTTACGGCAAGCTTCAATAAACTTCTCTTATACACACTGGTTGTTAAAATTTTATTCAAAATAGAGACGCTTTCTACATGTATTTCTATATATATTTCAATTCTTGAAAGACAATTAAAGTTTTTTAAACTTTCAGAATGTTTGCATTCAGTGAAGTATCATTTTGTTTGTTTGTGGTATATATGTGTGTATGTTTGGGGGATGGGGGGATGTACACATGGTACATGAATGACCCCGTAAAAATGAGTTTGTTTTGCCGCTCATCGGAAAGGCCTAGGAAGTTGTAATATGTCTGCCCCCTTTTTGTGTCTAAAATGTACATAAGGTTCAATAAATCAATTAATGATATGGCTGTGTGCCCCAACACAGACCAAAAACTACCACTCCCCTTTCATGATTCGCAAATTGGACACTTCTTGCATAATCTGAATATCAGAGTATCATCAACTATATATAGTATATATACTATAGTACTATACTATGCTGTGTATGACTCATTAATAATAGTTTAGAATAGCAGAGAACTTTCCTTTTTCCGTTCCGTTCTGTTTTCCGTTCCGCGTTTTAGCAACACCCCTGACTGAAGATCATTTTAACGAACAACAAGTATAGCAAATATTTTGCTACATCGAAAGAAAGGGAAAGCGAGGAGGGAGCTTAGGGAGGAGCTTGTAAACAGTGGGGATGAACAACATGACTATCTGTCATATATAAGGGTCATGGAAAAATCATCCCCTTTTTAAACAATAAAGATTTGTCTGATTCTCAAACTGAAATAAAAGACTCTATTCCTTGTTACTTATGTAAAACCATGTACAGAAAAATTGACTTACGGAAACACACACCACTATGCGTTACAAGAACAAAAGAATCTAATCCTAAAACACAGCACCATTGTGAAACTCAGACGCTTGTTTTTTTTCCACCATCTGCTCTAACAAGCATTTCAATTAAAAGCATTTGAATGGCGATGACCAGACAAATCATTACGATAACCCTGGATACGAGACGTTTTGAGATGACCACCCAACGATTCAGAAAAGTAATCAGTCTGTGTCCACTGAGGAAAAGTGTGATGACGAACAAATGAAAAAGTCCTCATCAAAATGGTTTCCGTTTTCGTCGAAAGCAGATTTTTGTTTGTTCCCATGAATCCTAACTCAACTGAATGATTGCATGCATCAGCAGTGTTATTTTCTACGAATATTTGTCAATTTATACACATATCGAAGTCCCAATTTTGGTGGATAGGATGCACTTGTAGCATACTCATGGTGGACATTAAATTGTCAAGGTTATTTGAGATTAAAAAGAATTTTGGACGGCGTGTACTATTTTCAATCAGCGTTTTCGCTCTACCAGCCCTTGCTTCAAAACAAATATCGTCGCTAATCGACAATCAACTTTTTTTCTGAGAGCGTAGTATTAAAGAAGTTCTTATATTTTAATAAAAATATCAATTATTGCCTGAATTGGGTTCATTTACTACCTGTGAACTGGAATTATTCGCATCTAATGCACAACCGGAAATTGATCTCTTTTGATTGTTAAACGCAACTGCTTGTTGTGCAATTGATCGATAAGCAGGCGTGGAAAAGCAGGGAAGGACGAAATTGACAAATGGTACAAGGAAATTCTTCCGTTGCAGATAACACGCATCTTTAGTCCAAGGCCAATGCCGTCAACAACTTCAAAGTCAAGATCAAGATCACATTTGGGACACAGGGATACAAATGTAATGACGAAATTTCAATTGACGCAGATGATCAATTTGAGAGAGAAGAGGAGTACATTAAGATCTTAGATGGATTAGAAAGAATGCAGAAAGGCATTATTCAACTAGATATTGGGGGTTACAAGTTCAAAACAACTTGAGGGACTGTAAACCAAATACCATCAAAGCTTTCCAAACTGATCAGCTTGAAAACATAAGGAAATGTGCCGTCATACTTTGTTGACAGAGATCCAAAGCACTTTGCAATAATTTTAAATTATCTTAGAAACAATGGACAAAAAATCGTCAGTGTTTACCAGATGAGAGAAGCGCCCAAACAGCTGTCATGGTTGGGTTAAATTTTATGGATCATTCCATGCTGGGCGGAACTACAAGTTATATGCCTGGAATGTAAGCTAGAGACACTACCAATTTTGGATGGGAGAAGGAGGCGGTACCTTCCGCCTGAAGAAAGAGGGAAGAATAAGTAACGATTTAAAATAAATGTAACAAGTAACAAAATATGTTCAAACTGTACATACAAAATGTACAAACTGTATTTACAGTCATTGTTTTAAGTGGTAAGTGTAAATTTTGTGAAGGGTGGGTATCTGGTTAGATCCAGTTTTAAGGTTATTGTTATTCAAACTTATTGAAAAAGCTCCAACCCCGGGAACGGCAGGTAGAGAACATGCTTGAATTAAAACCACGGGATTTTGGAACCCTTGGAATTTCTATGAGTTATTTTCGAGATCTGAAGATGTCCACAACTGGTATAGGCAGAACGATACTAGTATTTTGGCGTCGACTTTTTCATGTCCATATAACACCTGAGACAGTCCGATAAATCTCAAGGCACTAGTCCGGGCCCCTGGAGGCACATTTTCCGTTGTTCAAAGAACAGGGACCACATTTAGTCGTTCAGGACGTACTCTTCGACAAAAGCAATTTGATGCTGCAAGACATAATGGTCTTTATAAAGTCATACCTGGAGAAGAGAAGCCTAGCATTATGTGCACGATTTTCTGGAATGGTCTATAGGTCAACTCGGGGAGCTTTACTAGAGAACTGTTCAAAGAGTATTTTGACAAAGAACTCCGCTACTGAAAACTGCAGGGGTTTTTAGAGATAAATGAATCGCTATTTGGCAAAGAGTTAAATTCCACAGAGGAAATCCTAACCGTAGACTAAAGGTATTAAAAACAAACATAAAGATGGCGTTTTCACCAAAGGAAAAGTAATCATAAATGTTTAACATGAAAATAAACCAAGAGAATCAATACAAATTGAAATAATAGAAATGTATGCCTCACATGCTTCAAAAATTAAATGTGAATGTTATCAAATCCATGTTGTGGGTTACCAAGTTCAAATAAATCATTTAGTAACGGTAAAAAGCAACTCAGCAAATAAAGAAATGTACAATTAAAGAAATGTACAAGAACCACGTACTATAACTCTTGATTCCCGCCTACATTTTGCACTCTTGAACTTCAATTTTAACGGCAATTTTGCCATTAAATCTGGGTTTAATACAAAGAATAGTTATATGGTGATTGATTAATCATTTTAATTCCAGCTCGAGATAGTAAATGTTCATTAATTTCAGCTCTCAAAAAAGGGGGATAGACGATATTTTCTAGTGAAATCGAACTTTCAACAGGTTGGGACCAATCGCCCAAGTGGGATATAATAGCCCATTTGGGATATAATATCCCAAATGGGCTATATATTTACAGTGCAAAAATTGATTTTTTTTATTTTGGCTAAAAATATCATAAATCCGCATCAGGACATGTAAAAAGGAATAACTTTTGGTTGACAAGTTTTCCTGTATGCCCATTGCTTAGGAGATTGATCCCTCGGAAGTTCCTTAACTTCTTGGGGATCAATCTTACAAACGGTACGGTTGCAGAAAAACTTGCTTACCAAAAGTTATTTCTTTTTAAGTGTTTTGATGCGGATTTATGATATTTCTTGCTAAAATAAAAATTTTCAATTTTTGCACTGTAAATTTATAGCCCATTTGGGATATTATATCCCAAACGGGCTATTATATCCCACTTGGGCGATTGGTCCCAACCTGTTCAAGAATCACTTTATTTTGAAATAGTCTTAAATATGATTAAATGTATTGCATATCTTTTCTTAAGCTTTACACGAATAAATAAAACATATATAAACTATTAAATACAATTATGTAGTTGTAAATAGCTTTAGAATTGGTGAAAAATCAACATTTTTTCGGTTTTTGTCTATAAACATATGTTCCCCCCCGTGAAACACAAAAAGCTTTGGCATAAATTTGTAAAATGACAGTCTATATTATCTGTAAAAAGGAATTTTTGTTTCATGGGGGGGAAAGATGTTTTAAAAATATTTTCCGTTTTCCGTTGATTTCTAGACAAAACGCTTTGGCATAAATTTTTAAATGACAGTCCATATTACCTGTAAAAAGGAATTTTTGTTTCATTGGGGGAAAGATGTTTTAAAAATATTTTCCGTTTTCCATTGATTTCTATAGTGAAATACTCAAGTTTTACCATAATTATAGAGTTATCTTTCTTTGGTATCCCAAAAAAGTAACGTTTTATGAAAATTCATATAAATATCTATAAAAAATTCTGAAAATCATTCAAATATGCTAACTTTTGAAAATTGACTTAGAGTTAGGCGGGAGAACAATACTATCGTTCGTGGTTCTTTACAAGCAGTTGCATGCTGTACAAACTGTGATGTTTAAGTTAAGGACACTATCAAGAAAGAGGTTATTAATCAAAACACATAACAGTAGTATTACTAGTAATTTGAAAACAAAGAAATGAATACAAAAAGTATTAACAAGGATATCTTTATTAAATACTAATTTTGTTATATAATATTTAAGAAAATTCTGTTTAGATTTGGATATCTGGGTTGGTAGAACGCGACACTAATTCTTTGGTGATGTACCCCGTGTCAGACAGATCGGAAGAAACCCTTGTTCCCATCATCGAACTTTACGTAGAAAAAGGCTCAACAATATACACTAACGGCAGTTCTGCGTATTGCCATTTCAATGACGCGGGGTACCATCACTTTACAGTTCTACACAAGTATTTATTTTAGAAGACACCTTTACGGTACTACACAATTATTCATTTAAGAAGACGTATGTTAATACAAGGACTCAAGAGATCGAAGTTGTGCATACGAACAGAATTGAAGGGGCGTGGAATAACGCAAAAGACCACTTCAAGAGACTCGTTGGAACAAAGTTGGCTCAATTCGAAGGCAGAAATCATGTGGAGACCGGCAGAGAGGGGGAAACATCTATAAAGCATTCTTTGGCCTGTTGAGAACCGTGGTCCACCTCAATACACATATCCAACACCATTGTTTAGTCTTGCTTATCATAACTATGTACTTGGTTGGTTTATCTTATACCCAGGAGCAGAGAAATAATGATTTTTCACTGTATACTTATTTAGCCCCACCCTAGCACTAGAACCCCTGACCCCAGGGCCATGAATTTCACAATTTTGGTAAAGGACTCAATGCTGATTCGATCATGCAAATAGTTTGACTGCTTGATGTCCAGGAGTAAAGAAGAAGATTTTGACTATGAAAAGCTTGTGAAAACTTGGCTTTTTTAAACCGGTGTAATCATAAAATTGTCTGGGTACAAATTTCTTTAGAAGTTGCATCGTAATTTCCTTACAAATTGCTATGTCATTCCCCAAAATGTTTTAAAGGTGCATTGTCATTTCTCTAAAAGTTACAATGTCATTTTCCCTGAGTGTTGCTATGTCATTTCTTAAAGATCTACAAGTTACTATGGCATTCCCCACAATGTTTTAAAGCTGTATTGTCATTTCTCTAAAAGTCACAATGTCATTTTCCCTGAGTGTTGCTTTGGCATTTCGTAAAGATCTGCAATATCATTTCACCAATTGATAACATCAGTGACCAGGGATGGGGTAATCGTAATCAGTAATCGTAATCAGCTGTAATTGATTACAGTTTGCCAAGTAATCATGAGTAATCAGTAATCACCCATTTTTCTGATTACAAGTAATCGTAATTTAATCGATTACTGTGATAAAAGTCCTGTAATCATGACTACTTTTTGATTACTTTATGATTACAACTTTGAAAACAAAGTTCATTAAATCATGATTTTTGATGATTTTCAGTTAATATTTTTCAGTGTATAAAATTGTTTATTAAAAAAAGTTATAGAATTATAAGCTATATCTTATTATCTTCTTTTATGTATCCAGAAATGCTTATAATCAGGTCCATTGTACTGGCAATGAGTGTCTACATTTCAATGTGTTGATGTTAATCTTGGATTAATAAAATCGAGCAGTGACAACCATAGATTTTGATAACTTAAATAGCATTGTCATTATTTATTTTGATGCTACTCTGTCCATTCCTTAAATACCTATACCTTCAGAATATCTGGTTAAATTAACTTCATACGTGTTCACATTACTATATGTTACCAATTTTTATGTAAATTTGACATTTATAATAAAAGGTGCTATCATATTCCATGGCCAACTTTGCTCGTTTATTTATCATACAGTATTGTATTTCTTCATTTTGCGTTCTTTTACTTCACTGACTCCTATCGATATATTTAACATTTGTCCTTTTACAACTTCATGTCATTTTCCGATATAATAAATATAGAGATCCTATACTTGAAAAAAAGGTTTTAACAACAGAAATGCACAAAATGTAGTCCCTGGTTCGAGGAGAGACTTTCTAGAGGAGGTAGAAGGTAATCCGTTCGTTAACTTATGACTACATTTCCATAGGGCTTGATAAATGTGTAGTGCAAAAATCACCTACCGACACATACACATCTTACTTTTCTTACCCTTTGTGCATACCGTTTAGAATGTACAAAGCAAACAGTATACATAAAATACAGTCAAACTTCATGTTCTCGAACCTGAAGGAGCCAACAGCCGACAGGAGCCAAGAAGCCCCCACCACTTGGGTGTAATCCGAACCATCCATTTGCTTTTTGCAAGATAAACTGTCCAAAACAGTAACATGTACAAATACTCTCCGTCTACCAACCCGGAATTCCACCTACAAAGATTTTAAAAAATAGCATGGAATTTGAAGATTTGAAATGGACTTAATTCATAAATAACATCAACGCTTAAAGAAACAGCACTAATGGCTTTCTCAAAAGAAACATTACCACAATTAAAACATCAAGGAGAAAGCATTCAAATTATTAGAAAAACCTGCTGTTGAGTATGTCAGTGCGGAAAATTTCATGCACAAGGAAAGGACAATAGTACATGTATAATAATTTTAAGGCCAATAGGAAGTGAGGTAAAAGCTATAAACAATTATACTGATTGAGTACCAAGTTGTTAAATTTGAAGACTTTTACACAAGAAAACATCTGAACTATGGAATGTCGCTTTCTGAGACCACAAAGAAAAGCAACCAACGTGTAATGGTTCTCTGGACTGGGACTACTCTCTAGAGCAGAACAGGGGTCTTGTCGGAATATCCTCTCGACAGTGCTCCACCTGTGGCTACCAAAGTCACTATCAGAAAGAAACATCTAACCGACCAGGAATGAAGGCTGCTCGCCTCAATGTAGCCATGACCCATGGGCGTATGGGTACCAGCCTGACTACCGAGGGGATGCGAGGAATGCTTCTGACAGCCAATATCCACCAAGCGTTAGCAAGCCCCACGCAAGACACTACTAATAAAGTGGGGGAAAATATTAGTTCTGTGAACAGAAAGAGTATGACCAATATAAGGAAATCTTTGAAAGAAAAAAAATCTCTGAATGCTTACTTCCTGGTTATTTATCAATTCGAACAGATGGGGATGCCAGAAACAACAACTCTACATTAAGTGCACTAGGGAAAACACCTTTCCAAGCAGGTACACAAGTGACTTATACTATGTGTGAAAATGTTAATAGTGAGAGATAGATTATTTTAGTGTTTTGTGGAGAAGGGAGACTTTTTGGGAGGAAAAGGCAAACAAGTTTCCTGTCCCAGGCACACATGATGCACTGCCAATCTTACACAACACACAAACATTGGTAATGAAAAGCAGTGGGCAGCTGAATGTATAGAAGAACTGAACAAGGATGAATACCATCTTACAACATCACACCTAACAACAGACGGAGACAGTGCGGCATCCCTGGGAGCATCCATAAAGCAGGGAAAAACAATCGAAAACCTGAAGGACCTGAGGCACTTCTTCGAGGCCCAGAGGAAGGAAACCAGCAAATCCCCCTTCTGTGAGCGCGTTATTCCGGAAAAGACCATGTTTTATGTTTTAGTTTTGAGGTTTTCAACAAAATATAGCAAGAGTTGAATTTTGTTTTTATAATCACGTCAATACGAAGAAATTCTGATTCCAATGTTTTAACTGATTCTGGTGTCAGGCATTCCCTGTATACCATTCTAATAAAAGGCGGGACAAGTGTTCTATAACACTAAAAATACTTGATTTGTTCAGAAATATCGAAATCTCATGGGTTTGAACAATTTTCCTGTGGTAATTGAGCAGGTACACTATATTGGATATTAACTTTCAGGGAATGAAGAGAATGTGTACATGATTATTTAGATATGAAGATGGTATTAAAGTTCAGACTTGATTCTGTTCTAATGAACTTTGTTGAAGGCTTTAGTGGGAGTATATCACTGTATTTTTTAAATGTTTGTTAGCATTATGTCCTATTGAATTATCTTGCTTATAACAACCATTCACTTCCTTCCTTTTGATCCCCCTCTTATACATAGGAAGTGTGTCCATTAACACTTTGGTTATTGAAAATAAATTCTCGCAATCTGTCAAATTAAATATTTAAATCAATATATTTTTCATATCACAAAAACGGGGTTTTCTTGATTTGTAGAGAAGATGAAGTTGAGAAGTGTTTTTTGAAAAAAAAAAATGCTATGACATGCAAATATAAATTGTCTGATCCACAACAAAATGTCATTTCAGAGAATTAAAACTCAAATGTTTAAAATAAGCCTTCTCTTTTTCAGAGCTGGGATTTTAATTTTATCACTATTTCTATCCAATCCTACTCTTTAAAGGTCAAATGTTAGAAACTTACTAATCCTATAAAGATCTAAAATTTACATATGTTGTTTACTTTTGTGTATTGAAGAGTTGTTAGCAAACTTTATATCCAAGTATGCAAAAGATTATTTCCCCTTGATAGTTATTTAGACTAAGTTGATTTAAGACTATCACAGATAAAACTACCCGGAAGTACATTAGATGACAGTTCGATAACCCTACGCCTAATAGTATATATGAAAGTTATGAGCCGGAAACGAAAAAGCTAACAGACCGACGGACACAAAGCCTATAACATAATACGTCCCGTTTAAAGACGGGCGTATGAAAATATATGGACCAAACACGTTTACACAGACAGAAAAGCCGATTCCTATATACCCCCCACCCCCACCCCCCACTTCCTTTGCGGAGGTATAAAAATGGTTTATTCCGAGCTCTGTATATTCATTAGACAAATATGCTAGAGAATGCAAAATCGTACACACATCAGAGACTCAAAATACAGAAATCCGCCGAAGTTCACCTAATCAAAACATTTATTTAAGCAAAACTTATAATGACAAATCTCATTCCATATATTTGCACAGAAAATTTTTAATTTTAGGTCTGCAAAAGGGCCGTGGATATATT
This sequence comes from Saccostrea glomerata, assembly GCA_003671525.1. Classification (NCBI taxonomy): domain Eukaryota; kingdom Metazoa; phylum Mollusca; class Bivalvia; order Ostreida; family Ostreidae; genus Saccostrea; species Saccostrea glomerata. The sequence goes on along the minus strand of PRKT01000212.1, from coordinate 801,936 downwards.
TAACAAATTCAAGAAGAAGTATTTCCAAAATGTCAACAAAAAGAAACCTCAACTTTATTCTAAAATATGAGAAAATTGTCGGATGAAATGAGAGTGGAAAAAGAGGAAAAGATTGAGAAAGAAAATGACGATGGGAGCAGAAAAAGACAAAGAAAACACAGAAAAGTAAACCACCTCTAAAGGATCTACAGCAAAACAAAGTACCAACAGAGCAACAGAACTTAACGATCTAAAGCTGAAAGAATTAGCAGCTGTTGGAGGGATAGCTGTCAAAAAAGAAAGGAGGACTCCGCTGCTGCATTTTCAGATGCCCTTATAAACACTAGAACTATTCAGTACTTAAAATTACAGATCTTATCAAGAAGGTTCTCTAACCTGTTTACCTTTGTATAGATGATTTCATTTCTACATGCTCTGACAAACTAACCAGTCAAGGGACATCATACATAACTGTCAGGTCCATAAAATTAAGATACATTACAAATACAGGAATATAGGCTACTATTTTAATTTTTTTCAAATGTGACGGGGTGATTGTATCAATTTTCAAATGAGCATATGAAAACGGCAATACCGCTGCAAATCGTTTGCTTTTTCATCAAATTTACCCAATATACCATTCAGGAATAAGGTAAAGAGTTGAAGTAGGATTTTATTGATCACATTTGTATTGCAAGTCATTAAATCAAAGAAAACAAGTAAAACATAATTATGTTAAAAACTATGAAAGATATATATGATATATTGGTATTCAAAATGAAAGTGAAAACTCCCTCATAATGGCACCTTTTTTCTGGAGGAGAGCATAAGTAACAACTTCTTTAACTTGTAACCCTCTGTATTGTATTCTTCTAATGAATCCTTCTTTCTCAAGGTCTGCACTCTTTCTCTCTGTTACTCTTTTGTCTACTGCTTTTACTGAGAAAATGTTCTTGCTGTCATTCTCAGTGAACAGAAAGTATACGTGCAGTTTTGCGCACTATGCCCTGGGCTATCTATTCTCCCGTCTCCTACAAAGCATTACAACATTAGATTTTATGCCAAAAACCTACTCTGAAATGAATGATCAAAATGCAATAATGCATTATTACAAACTGAGAGAAGAAGGTATGTTTTTAGCTTTATTGTGCCCGAAAAATGTAATGACATCAAAAAGTTTTAAAACTGGCTTTAATATTAGTGAAATAAATGACTCGATAAATCAGGAAAGAATATGGCATTAAAGGTTGACCATTCTGCAAATATGACGTCATTTATTTGAAGCATTTCTCTATTTTCAACAGAAATAGGTTCAAAATGGCACGTTTGAAGGGTGATTTTCCTTTAGAAAACAAACAGGGAAAGAGCTGGGAGTGTCAAATTGTCATTGTCCCCTTGACCTCGATTTTTGTAGATCAAAGGGTAAAGGTCGTGTGCTTGAATTTAGAAGGAAATATGTGTTGTTCCGCAGAAATTGTCTCGAGGTACGTGTACCAAGAACGTATATACAAATCATAGATATTCATTTTATAGGCCTAATACATAGGGTGCTTTAGTTATGTTTGTTTTATAGTATATATACGTCTATATTAAGAATTGCAAGGTTTTTCCTTTTTTCCGTTACAATCACAAGGGAACACCATAAAGCTACAGCTGTATTTTAACATGTTAAATGGAAACTCTTCTTTAAATATTGCTTGTAAAGGATTGTGTTACACAAAGACAGAATGTATAAATTTAAGATCTTGAACTTTAACTTTTTGAACTCAAAATCAATAGAGTCTCTCTTAGGCCACAGGGAGTTGTAATGTAAAATTTCATTCAAAAAGCTCAAAGGGGTCTCGAGATATCGTGCGGAAACGAAAGTGTTATAACAGACACATTTGCGAATTTATGACTTTGACCTTTTGACCTCAAAATCAATAGGTTTCTTCTTAAGTCCATAAGTGATAAGCAAAATTTCATTGCTAAAACTCAAGGGGTTCTCGAAATATTTTGTGGAAACAAAAGCGTTACAGACAGACAGTTAGACAGAAACACAGACAGACAGACAGAAACACGAACAGACCCAAATTAATTTCCCTCAATTTTAAGCAGGGGACAAATAATATATGTATATTCCTGCAATGCTAGATTTTGACTTCCTTTTTCTTCACGTTGGGTTTTAAAAATATATCCAGGTGCTGAAACATTGGCCATTCACTCTCGTAAATTTTCTATGTCCCTGACCCACTTCTTTTTTTTATAATCTTCAACTTTGTTTAATTTCCTCCTGTTCCAAGATAATTGATTTCTTATGAATTTTGTCTACTGCAACAAATATTAATGAAATAGCAACAAATGTTTATGAACTATAGATAAGAGGACGACTAATTGATTCGGGGGGAGGGGGGTAGTATGATTCATAAATAATTATGTATAACCTCACATTCTGTACCAGAATATTGTTTAAATGTTTGTTACTTGCTTAAATTCATAAAGCAGAAAGAAATAATATATACATGTATGTTATATAATTTCGTTCGTTCGATAATGTATCTTTCAAAGATCAAGCGAATGTAAATATTGTGAAGAAAAATACCCTGTGTATCGTAAATGTATAAGAATTTCTTCCGTAGCTACACAAAATATTTGAATAAAATGAACTTCGATTAAGTTCACTTTTATCACCATGCACAATTTTGTATCATAAACGAATTGTTTTGAACATTTCATTCGTTTCAGAGCTAATTTTTTTCTTGTTTAGCAAATAAGGAAGTGAGGCACAGGTTGGGGAAGAGGATGACAGTCTCCATATTTTAAGTTGTGTTTTGAGGGTAAAGATTTTTTATTTGAATAACAGTTGAACAAATGATTGAAAATGGCATCATTTATTTGTCACTTTGGTAAACTGAGGTGACCTTTTGCTATCTCTTTTTGTCTGTCATGCATCATATTTTAACATTTATACAATTTCACCTTTTTCTCTGCCACCACTAGATAAATTTCAACTTATTTTAGCATATTGTATGAAAGGGAACATAAATTCTGAATGTCATGGTCCCTGTCCCCTGGACCCAAAAAAAAGATAACAACAAAGATTATTGCAATTTTTAAAAATCTTTTCTTTTACTCCTAGACCACAAGTATTTAAAATGTAATAAGCAGTAAGTACTGTACCAAAATTGTGAAATACATGGCTTAAGGGCAAGGGTTCAAGTGCTTTGGCAGGGCTATATATATATTATACATGTATAGTGAAAATGCATTATTTCTTTGAAATCTTCCCTGCTCCTTGGAATATGTAATATTGTGGATACCTTACAGTTTTTTAACTTACAACCGCTTTTTACGTGGGAGTTGAGAAAGCTTTAAATCTTGCAAGATTTCTGGGGTACATGACATTGTTTACATTAGTGTAGTAAACTATAGTATACTATTTATGGATAAAGAAAACATAATACTTATACGACAATAAAGTCGTTATGTTCAGTAAACTCGGTTCAAGACTGTCCTAACTAAGAATGGCGTTTGATCAGTCCTACTGCAAACATATACATGATACGCCCGTTATGCAGCTGGTCCACTACGCGAGGGGCCGGTCTTCACTAGCCCCTGGGTGACTCGACTTTAACAAGGGGGACAAAGGAATGGAATTCTTCAAATTACTGACTTTAGGCTTCTACGGAATCGAATAATTTAAGTGGAGTATCACTAAGATTTATTGTTTTGATAATTATGACATTTGTTAATCGTTTATTTGATTTTCGTCAATTTCTTTGTAAATAATAATTTTTCTTAATCTTAAGGCAACTTTACCAATATGGACACTTCCACTGGTCAAGCACTAGTTCCATTTTATTAAACACGGATGTTTAACGTCTTTGAGTAAAAATGAAAAGATTTAATTTCAGTGGTTTATGCCCCATCCCTCGTTCCCCAGGAGATAAAAACTAGTAAAATTCACAATTCTTGTTTTTCTTCATCAATAGATGCTTTGTGCCTTAACTGGTTGAATTAGTTCAGTGGTTTCAGACAAGAAAATTAATGAAAATGTTTAAATATTAATACACATCACACAAAAACAGATAGTAAACGGTCACCCCAGTAAACTCGGTATTTTGGGGATAAGTCAAAAATGTAAATGGTACAAGGACTTGGTATTTAGAAGTCGAAAATGAAATGCTTTCCAAATTTACGTCATCAAAGACAATCTGCTGTCATGTGCAAATAAAGAGTTTCATTTAAGAGTAAACTGAACAATTCTATAAAACATGATTGATATTTTGACTTAAAGGACACAGGACATAAAAAAATATTTTGTCTGCATTCAATGTCCTTAGCATTCTTAAGTCAGATTCTCACACTGAATCTGTTAAACAAGCATCAGATAACAAGGCACAGCTGGAAGTAGTAATCTATAAATACCAACCGATGCAGTTTTCCGAGCAATGTCGACAATTAATGAGATAAGAGTCACGTGGGTGATTTTTACGTCAGAGGTGAGCTTCCTGCAAATTCTCGCTTTATCTTAAACAAAAACATGGAAGAAGACTGTTCAGATGGATTTTCCCTTGCTCCTGAAGAAATTAGACCCTATAATGTGAAGCCTTTATTAAATCAAACTCAAGGCAGCAATAGAAGTGAATCTGAAGATTCAGGCGGAGGTGATTTGGAGGAGGAAAATGCAGTACGGGTAATTGGAACCCGCAGAGAGAATTTAGCATGGTATGAAAATAAAACAAATATTTTACTAGTTTTATTTAAATTTCAGAAATGAAACTTTTGTTCACCCATTCATTATCAGTATTATTAATATATATATTTCATATATGAACAGTAAATATATAATTTGATTTACATTTCAAGGTGTGTCTGTGAAAGGTGCCAAGTAATGGAAACAAATGAAGGATGTTTATGCTGCCATGAAATTGCAACCATTTTGGAAAAAGTAGAAGCAAAGGAGATAAAGTGTATCACAGAATATGACGGGTTTCAGGGAAATTGCCTCAATATTGACGCCCTGGAAGTCTCCATGTATGATTTTGTAGACATTGATGGGCCCCTTGATGACAACGAGAAAATACATGAGTAAGATAATGTATCCAAATAACTTTTTTTTTTATAAAAGGTTTTGATTTTTTCCTTGATTGATTGATTTTATATTGTTTAAAGTCCCTCATGAGAATGTTTCACTCATATGGAGACGTCACCGATACCGGTGAAGGGCTTCAAATTTATACCTTTACTCGGCACTCAGGGCCATTGAGCAGTGAGGTTTTTTTTTTAAACATGTCAAGTAAATTATGATATAGTATTTTCTTCATGGTTAATTTTATATTACAGATTATATAGATACTTGGCCTTCAGAAGATTCACTCGTTGGATCTGGCATATCCTAGGGAAAAAGAGACGAAAAATTATCCCTGCTTGTGTGGTATCCAAAACCAGACAGACATTTCATCTGAGTCGTATGGTGGTTTCAAATATCCCTGTCTATGAAAATAATGATATGAAGTCCACCTATTAATCTTTTTTGAAACACAAACACATTTCCATTTTGAAACACAACACATTTTAAACTTTCACATTCCAACAAAATTTATCTGTTTTATCTAGATGGTCTTCTGTCTCTCCGGTCTTCGGTCTCTCCACAACTGACTCGACATCAATGGGTGGCCTGTTTGGATACTTGACCGTGTACTCTTCATTTGTTAGGTATACTGCCGGATCATAGAGTGCTGATATCGTAAAACACACATAATTGTGGTTTAATATGTCAGAATGATCGTGCCAAAGTTTTAAATTCCTGGACCACTCAACCTTTTTGTCTCTCTTGCTTCCTGTAGATCATCTGGCACTTCCATGTGGAGGGCTTGCAGTTTCTGGGTAACTGTGTCTCTGCTCATCTGATCAATCTGCTCATCTGATAATAAACTTGGTTGGATCCTCTGAAGAGCTCTGCCTGATCTTCATTCATCTGATGTCGAATGTCATCAAGAGGAATTTTCCTGCCGTACACAGTGACATCTGTATCCTGAAGTTGACCTGCTGCTGTAATCTTGTTCTTTTTAATGACTTTTGGAGCGATCTTCTCTCCCACATACAGCTCTCTGTTGTTTAGTCTTCTTCGGATTTCTCTGTGGAGATGACGTGTGGGACGAGGAGTTGGTATTGAGATGGCCTTGTATAAAAGCTTGTGTCTGGCCCTTCTGACCCGCTGTCTGTAGTCTCTCCCACTTACCCGTATGCTGGTGTTGAACTGGTCAGTGGTGACACCTAATGTCTTGGCAACTTCCAGTAACACCTTGCCTGCATTGCTCGGACGAAGTCCTTCCTTATTTAAAACATTGAATTTGATGGCCATTGCTCTCCAGCTGATTTTCGCATCTTTTGGTTGTGCTGTTATGAATTTCTTAAAACCTGCCTTGTCATATGTATAATTGCTGAGTTTACCTACATGTTTCTTTTCTTTTCTCTTCCCGGATTTTACCTCTTTAGCAATACTTTCCGTTCTTAATTTTGCTGCTTGTGGAATTTCAAAAAATGTAGACATTCTTTCTCTCTCTCTGTGACTGTATGAAAGTCCTGATGCTAAGAAGGAGTCGATTTCATTTTCATCATTTGAGATAATATTGGTTATGGTCTGAGTGCTCTCCCTTGAACTCTGCAACTTTTTCTTTTGTGTTTCATTGCTTGATATTTTGTCTACTAGATTGAAATGAGTTGTCACAGTGTTTTTCAGACTAGTGTGAAAAGTGTTTTCAAATTTTGGTTCAAGTATTTTCACAAGTTGTTTAGAGCCCTCTGTCAGCTTTTGCGAGTGTAGATTTTTCAATTCATTGGCTAACTCTTTTGTTTTGACAATTATGTTTTCGGTTGATTCGCTTACAGAAGCATGTGTTGAAGAAACGTTTGGGTCACTTGATTCACATTTTGTACAGTCTTGTAACTGATGCATATTTTTTTCATTTACTGGTAGGAAATACCAATTTTCAAGAGAAAACCTTTTAATGAACGTGCTTCTCTCCCCATGTCTGTTGCCATTTTTCCAATATTTGCTTTGTGTAATGTAATTTTGAAGTCTTGGCAAGTTTGATGAAAAAGACTTTGCTGAAATGTACATTTTTGGATACCTCTGCATCACTTTTGTGTACAATTCATACCTTTGAGTGACAGATGTTAGATTACTAAAATTTGATAATGTTGGGTGCATTGATTTTTCTTTTTATGTAGATTGCCACCATTTTAAAGACTTGGGATCTTTGGAAAACCTTGCTATTATTATTTTTGCAAAATTACAAAAATTCATGATGGGTGACAAATTCTTTTTTCCACAGTTTTATGAACAAGACTTGATATTCATAGTATATTGCTTTCAAGGGTATATAGTAATCATTTCAGTTGTCATTTTTTCCCATGCTGTTATTTTGAGTTCGATTGTGAAATCACCTTGGCTTAAGATGTTTTACAAATCACAAATATTCAATATACCTTGCTCTTTCTCCACTTTCTTGTTTTTTTTTCTTTTCTTGTACAATTGTTCAAGGTTATGTTAATAAAGCAGCCATTTTACTCTCAATTTACTCTCTAAAAAAAATTAAATTTGTGTTTTTTTAATTTTAGAATATTTAAGAATTGTAGTAATTATTTTTTTCTTGTTTTTTTTTTTGTTGGATAATTAATTTTTATTACAAATTTAATTTTTGACCTTCTTTTCAATGTCAAGGAAATTTTTATACAAGTCGTTTAAATGATATTTCCTTTTAATGATTCAATAGAATTTTATTGAAATATATTGTGTAGGAGAATGTCTGATTTTTTGTCCATTTAATAATATCTATTAACTTTTAAATTTGATATCATGTTGGCATTGCATTTGGCTTAGAGACTATATGGTGTAATTTTTAATGCATGTTAAATATTATTTGGAGATGTATTAAAATTCATAAGTTGCAAATTTGGTTAATTCTCTTTACAAACTTTGATATATTTATAATTTTTGATTATTATTTATATTGGAAAAAAGTGTGTGTGTGTGTGTTTGAAAGGGGGGGGGGGTGTATACCCTTCTCCTTTGTTTTCTTATAATTATCGTGATAATTGCTGGACCATAATTCATTTAATAAAAAACAGTATTTTGTTTTTTGTACAATTTAATAATAAAAGTTTCATGATAACAAATATATTTGCTTTTTTTTGTTTCCTGACCACAGGTTATATTGACTGCATAAATAAAGTCTTTCACTTGCTGTCTTCGGCATCTACATCGTAAAACCCAGTCTTGGTGAGCCTAAAAGTATACAACATATAAAAATAAGAGAGTTTCAATCATTTAATAAGTGTGGAAATTTATATTTGTTTCGGAGAAGTAAGTTTGGTGTTGTTAGTCATTCTATAATCATATTTCCCGCATATTTCGTGATGTGGAGAGTGATCTCCCCTTGCGATGAGTCTGGATCGGTGTTGCGTTTGAAAATCGGCCCGCTTTGTGATGATTGATTGATTGATTGTATATTATTTAACGTCCCTCCCGAGAATTTTTCACTCATATGGAGACGCCACCACTTGCCGGTGGAGGGCTACAAATTTTGTCCTATGCTCTGCACTCAGGGCCTTTGAGTAGTGAGGGATCTTTTTCGTGCCAGCACCTACTGCGACACGGGGTCTCGGTTTATACGGTCTCATCCGAAGGACCGGTCTCCACGTCCCGCAGTGGGATTCGAACCCGCGACGTAAGGATTGACTCCTTACTTCGCGACTCTAGAGCAGATGCTCTAACCACTGCGCTACGCGGGCGACCGCTTTGTGATGAAATGAGATAGCACATTTTCAACGCATTATCGCAAGGGCATACCCTTTATGTTTGAATGTGATATTTTACATGTTAATGGAGAGAATAATTGGGTAGCTGAAAAGTGCTGCGGGACTGTTGAAAAAGACGAGGTTGTGAAAATATAGTTCGTCGAATTCAGGGTAGCCCACTGATTGTAAGTACATACCGTGTTTCGATCTCTTTTTTCCTTTTTTTTAGGCTTCGATTATAATAAATGTTGTATCATTCATAGATTTTTACACTGGTTGTGTAAGACCTAGGCTTAACAACTTACTACACAACCTAGTCTTAACAACTTAATCTATACCTAATTAATTTTGAAAATAAAAGGCTCGCCATCAAATATAAACTGACCAGTAGTTCTCTCTAATTTCAAAGGATACAGAAAAGACAATGTTCTGAAGAAATGATTGAGACGCCTAGCCTTCCTACATTGAACACATTAATTATTTTTTAACTGGATGCTTGTCTACTCATTACTCCTCAGAGATAATTGAATCTGCACTAACTATAAAACAATTTAAAACATCAATGTCTTTTTTTTTAGATTCAATGTCAAACAGGTTTTAATATGCAATTCATATGGAAACCGCTCTTTTACTTGGGAGCTGAGAAAGCTTTAAATCTTGCAAGATTTCTGGGGTACATGACATTGTTTACAGCAGCGACAATCGAATAATTCCCATCCTGTTATGCCAAAAGTACAATGCACTGACAAGAATTAATGAATTACAATGAATATTTTATTAGAAGATTCTGCCTAGTTAAGATTGTTCTAAAAAATGTAAAAAGTAGGATTATCTCCTCTCAAAAAATCATTAGGCTGGTTCAGCAATTGCAAGGTATTCCATCACAATTGTTTACTTACACTTCTGAATTAAATATCCCCTTAGATTCCAAAAAAATCCCCTGTTGTCCCCCTGTCAGTCCCTAACATTTTCCTGTCTCTCCCTGACTTTCTCTTATGATCCCCTGTCGTTGTCCCTGCTCTCCCTGTCCAGTCCCTGTCGTTGCCCCTGCCTTCCCTGTATACTCCCTGTCGTCCCCTGACATTCTATGATCTCCCTGTCGTTGCCCCTGACATGTTTTTTTGGCCAAAAAAGGAGTTTAAAAATATTTTTGTTGCATTTAAGAGTGACAAATGATATGGTCTTGAAAACTTTTAAGTATTTTTTAAGTATATTTTTAAGTATTTTTTAAAGTATATTTTTAAAATTGACGATAGAAGCAAACTAAATTATCATATACCCGAAAATGGGATTTGTTTGGCATATTCTGTGTAAACTGATTTACGATAAATATGTATCAAGGTATTCTTGAAGCAAATTAAATCTGCTTTTAATTATTTTACTTCCATGATTGATATCAAAATAATCGTCTCATTATGCACAATCTTAACCCGTCAATAGCTTCTTTGATACTTTTATTTTGTTTTGATTGAAAAAACAAGAAATCTGTGAGCCAATGCTCACTAGTAATACCCCCGCTCTGATGTAAATAAGCACTATCATGTTAATATACATAAGTTCAATTACAGATGCAAAGAAAAATATGAAGATGACATCAGATTCATATCAAAATTAATCCCACCATAAAAGCATGCCTCAACAAAGAGTGTAAAAAATTTCAAGCATCCGCTATAGAAAACTGTGACAAAGATTTGTAATGTATGAAACGGACAAAAACAGAGAGAAACAGGAAGTTGATGTCTGATTTGAGTGAAAATGAATCTCACCACATGGCATGCCTCAGAGAAGATTGTGTTAAAATTTCAAGAATCTACGATGAGTAGTTGCTGAGAAAACTGCGACGAAAATTTGTTATGTATGAAACGGATAGACACACAGACAAACAGGAAGTTGACATTGGATTTGATTGAAAATGTATCCCACCATATGGCATGCCTCAGAGAAAATTGTGTTATAATTTCAAGCATCTACGATGAATGGTTGCTGAGAAAAATGCGACGACAATTTGTTATGTATGAAACGGTCAGACACACAGACAAACAGGAAGTTGACATCGGATTTAAATGAAAATGTATCCCACCATATGGCATGCCTCAGAGAAGATTTTGTTAAAATTTCAAGCATCTACGATGAGTAGTTGCTGAGAAAAGCGCGACGAAAATTTGTTATGTATGAAAGGGACAGACGCACCGACAAACAGGAAGTTAATATCGGATTTGAACGAAAATGTATCCCACCATATGGCATGCCTCAGAGAAGATTGTGTTAAAATTTCAAGCATCTACGATGAGTAGTTCCTGAGAAAACTGCGACGAAATTTTGTTACGGACGGACACACGGACAGACAGACAGACAGACACACAAGGGTAAAACAGTATACCCCCTCTCCTTCGGAGCAGGGGTATAAAAATGTTCTCATACAAAGACAAAATGCTATTTCACACAGCTGCAAACTACACACGGTCGTCCTGCCACAACATAAACAAGGTATAGCGGTCAGTGAAAAAGATAATAGGTGTCTTGACTGTGTACCCCGAGTTAATTACTGGTAAACATCAATGGCTTTGATGTTGTTCAAAGTACTCCAGGGAAAATCACCATCATACCTAAAGGAACTCATAAACGTCTTTAAACCGTCAAGAACTCGACGCTCGTATGACTCCAAACAACTTGTGAAACCTCGTGTTCGCACGGTGACATACGGAACGCGTCGTTTTGACCATGCAGCGGCAACTTTGAGGAATGGTTTACCGGATGCTCTCCGGTTCCAGACGTCACTTTCGCCTTTTAAACAAGATCTTAAGATACATCTTTGTAAGATAGCATACGACGTATAATTTTTATTTTGATCAAGTTATCGAGTTTTGTTGTCCTCAGACTACAAGAGATTTTGGGCACAACTTGTATTGTGTGAAATTTTTAATGTGATCTCAATTTGATCTTAGTCTAGCAGCTTATGATTTTAGCTTACTTTTATGTTAGTTACGATCTCTGAGAATGATTTAAGGATTTCGGATTTCTGTTTTTATGATTATTGTGTTGTATTTAATAACACATTTATTTAACTACTGTATATCTGAAATAGTGTTTGTTCAGCGCCTTAGAGTAAATATTTTGAAAAGGGCGCTTTACAAATGTTATTATCAATTATTATTATTATAAAAACATAATCCTTGGTCACATATTTTGAATGAGAAGAAATGGTTTTTTTTTTATTAAACATGTAAATGACACTAAAGGTGTGGGAGCACAATATTCTTTGAATTTGCTCTTTACAGCTACATGCACTTAGCTGTACTTATGATAACCATGTCTGTGAGTTGATCATCATATCATTATGCTCCCCTTCTAAGTACGTACAGCATATTCCTTTGCTGCTGTTGGTCTAATAAATTTTTTTTTCAGATAATAGATAGCTACATGGTAAGTCTTCTGAGAAAATTAGGAGGAAGTAATTTTACTTTTGGTTTAATTGTTTTATAATCACATTCTTAAGATATATGTGGAATAGAAAAAATGTTAATTTTTGGCTTTCCTCACTTACACGATTTTAATTTTCAGTCCAGCATACAGTATATAATTTGCTCAGTAATGACCATGTAACTACGCAGAAGACAACAATCGATTACTACTGAAGTAAGTTATTTATTGTGTCCCTATCTAGTATTCATGTTTGTCCCATATCGAAAAGCCAATTATTTACCTCCAAGTACATGTTCAATTTACCTGAGTTATTTGAAGCTTCGAAGCTACTTTCATATTTTAAATTTGCGAATGTTTTCCCTTGTAAGCCACGGTTTGAACAAGGTATACTTAACCATGTATATTAGGGCTGGGTATTGGCCCGAGATTATGTATTGCGATATATTGCGATATTTTAAACCGTATTGCGATATGTATTGCAATATTTTCAAGGTAATAAAAATGGCATTTTCGTACTAAATTTACTTTAATTTACATGCAGAATGTACATAACAATGATAAGTAACCAACACGGAAAAAAATCTTGTTGATTTCAGCTAAGTTATGCTCTGAAATGTTCTCATAAAACAACTTCTAACTAACTGTTTGGCTCAATAACAAACTTTCATAAGTCCATTTTTATTTTTAATGACATATTTCCTTAATCTAAGAATATTGCCAATATATCGATATTACAAAATCGTATTGCGATACGATATTTTTTGTCATCGTATTGCAATATATTGAAATATCGATATTATTGCCCAGCCCTAATGTATATAAACTGGTTTGTCACATGACCAATAATTCATTGTTTAGTCATTAATGATTGATTATTTCTATTCTACAGTGTATAGAATACAAGAGGTTTTATCTTGACGCAGCAAAAGTAGACCTATATTAACTGATATGAGAAAATGTTGTTTTTTAACAGCATGAATTTGTGTCAGAGGAAGTTCTTGGAGTATTCAATGTTGGTCACAAACACTGGATTTTGATTGTTAGTTATATAGTAGAAGTACCGGATCATGTATATTACCACATGCTGTAAAATCACGTATTTTTTTGGGGTCAAGTTTTTATGGTTAGAGGAAAGTATATTGGTTCATGTTGATTTGTTTTCTTGGTTGAAGTAGAATGAAAGAAAAAGTGAGCTAGCTCACATACCCCACGCTCCCCCATAACTTGACGGTGAAACACTTAATGAAAGGCACAGTGCACTTAAAATACATAGTATAGATAAAAAAGACAATAATTGCAAAAAATCTTCACATCAATATGTCTTGCATATGAGAACATTTAAATGTGGAATGAAGTTTCCAGATAAATTATGGAATCAAAATTTCTTGACAATATACAAATCCACACATTAATTTGAAATGGGGGGTGTTGAGAAATTTTCTTGAATAAGAGGCAAAACTCTTTGGGATAAAATAATGGAATATGTCCTAAATATCAGCATAGGTTGACGAAAATATGTACAACAGTTTAAGAGGAGTGGTGCTAACAAACTGTTCATCTCTATATTCAAATATGGCAAAAAATTCTAAGATGGAAAGTGTGAAAATTCCTGGAAAAATAAAGGAATCCGAATTTCCTGGTAATATGCACATCTACACATTGTATCCTAAATACCTGCAAAGTTTGACGAAATTCTGTGCAGTGGTTTATGAGGAGTTGTGCTGACAAACTGTTCATCTCTATATTCAAAGTATGGCCAAATGCCAAAGTTAAATGTGTGGAAATTCCCGGAAAAAATAAAGGAATCAGAATTTTCTGGTAATATGCACATCTACACATTGTGTCCTAAATACCTGCAAAGTTTGACGAAATTCTGTGCAGCGGTTTATGAGGAGTTGCGCTGACAATGTGTTCATCTCTACATTCAATGTATGGCCAATGCCTAAGTTAAAAAGTGCGGAAATTCCCGGAAAAAATAAAGGAATCGGAATTTCCTGGTAATATGCACATCTACACATTGTGTCCTAAATACCTGCAAAGTTTGACGAAATTCTGTGCAGCGGTTTATGAGGAGTTGCGCTGACAAAAAATGAGGACTGACTGACTGACGGACTGACTGACTGACTGACTGACTGACTGACGGACCAGTCAAAAACATTATACCTCCCGCAACTAGTTGCGTGGGGTATAAATATATGTAAAAAAAATTACATTTCCTAATGGAAATGAATTCGTGAGTCTCATCATGCCTTTAAAACAACGAAAGTTAAACTATGAATTTTTTTGTTTCACATTACTTTGTTTAATTGACGTTGAGATTGATTTTTTTTTGTAGTGTTTTAACGTCCCTCTCGAGAATTTTACACTCATATGGAGACGCCACCACTTGCCGGTGGAGGGCTACAAATTTTGTCCTATGCTCGTGACTCAGGGCCTTTGAGCAGTGAGGGATCTTTTTCGTGCCAACACCTACTGCGACACGGGGCCTCGGTTTATAAGGTCTCATCCAAAGGACCGGTCTCCACGCGTTGAGATTGAATAATTTTTCTTTATTTCCATATCCTTCATTACATGTATTACAGTGTGTTTTAAATTATACTCAACCCCTGCTCCGAAGTAGAGAGTAGTATACTGTTTTACCCTTGTGTCTGTGTGTCTGTCTGAAACAAATTTTTGTGCTAATATACTCACCAACTCCTTATCAGAGATGCTTAAAATTTTAGAATATTCCTTGCTGAAGCATGTCATATGCTTGGATCAATTTTTGTTCAAAATCGATATGAACTTCTATATTTTGATATTTATTTTAATGATTGTATTCCAAGTCCAGGAATTTTACATCTATATTGATATTATAAAAACATATTGCAATACAATTTGTGTTTTCATTTTATTGCAATATACTGCATTTTCAATATTTCCCCTGTCTCTACATAATGTAATACATGCACACTTCTCAATTGTTTTTAGATAATCGAGTTTAATACCAAAGAGATAGTTGTTGGGGAAACTACCTTAACTCTCAAGAAAAGTATTTCATCCTGGATATATTATACTTAAATATCATGTTAATACCGGTAACTAATATTAAAATATCCAAGATATATATCCTTAAGGATATACGATCCTCAGCCAGGAAGGATAACTCTTTAATTTATATTTTAATTCAAAAAGTCTTAAAATAAAGCTTGAAATTGAATTTTTTTTCATGCAACAATTTTCATTTTATGCCTCTACGTATGATTCAATGTTCTTTAAAGTTTTAACAAACGGTAATTAAAAAGTTGACATTTGTACCTCATAAAATGAAGTAAAACTTTTAATTTAAAAAAGATTTAATTTCTTTTAATTTAGCCTTAGTTACCGGTCAGCAGGGGATGCTCACTCCTCCATGGCACCTAATCCCACCTCTGATGTTTCGGGGGTACGTGTTTGCTCTGCTTTATTTTGTATATTTGTTTAATGGACGTTGAGATTGAATACTGTTCGTTATTTCCATATCCTTCTTACCAATGTTTACATGCATGATTTGGAATTAGAAGTGATTTACGGTGTTTTCTTTGAAAGGTAACACTTGAATACACTATGCATTATGAAACGATGGAAGAAAGTAGGAGAAGAAAAGTCCAAATAAGTATAAAATTCATGCAATTTTCTTTAAAAGCCTGGATACCTATGATTTTTATTCTTAAAATGTATTTCTTGATGAATTATCAATTAAAACATATGCAGTAGGTAATTCAAATTGCATTTCCTGAAAAATTATTTGAGATTTACTAATTTTCCCTATATAATATCATTAAATTTAAAGATGAATTTTAAAGAAACACCGTGGGCAAATACATTTTAATTTGAGAATTTAGAGACATCTTTGTGAGCATTTTCAATTACTCCATGCCTAGTTTTCAGAACCTGAGGATCGGATAACCTAAATTTGAACAACCAAAGACATGTCATTACTTGTACTTAAAACAGTCAGTATTTTTCTCAGCTTGTTTGCCCATTTTCTTTCGATGAGCATTGTTGTTGTGGTCCATATAAAATGAAATAATATGTGAAATTTGTTAATTATGCTTCTGCTACAATTTGACTTGATAAAAACAAATTTTGGCATAACTGTTTAAAGAAACCTAAAAAATACTTTCAATACCTTTTTTAAGTGTGTTTTAAGTTGAGATGTCCTTTGTATTTTTTTTTTATTTAAAAAATTGCCACAGCCATAATCTCATGAAATATCTCTGAATTTTGAGGACCTTCTTGAAGTTGAAAGCTGAACCACAGTTGAATCTTTGGAAGGTTTCAACTTTGAAGCACCCCAAACAACAAGACAGCGATCCCTGTGGTGTTTACTGCTTGATGGTCAGTGCCTTTTGCGTATGAAAAAGTTTGGGTGCCTTTTTTGTGTCAAGTTTGCAATAGAATATGCCACTAGAAATTGTATGGACTTCAAATCCTCCAACCAACAAGAGCTTGTTTTTGCCTACAGGCATTCTGGTAAGTAAAACCTATGTTCTGTATATTTTAAAATTGAGACATGCATTTTGTGTGATTTCTTAATTACTGAGCCTTATTATGGATGGAAAATGCAACGTAAAAGCTAAAATCCCCAGTTGCAATATCCGTCTATTCATCTTCCTCATATATGTAAAAACAATTTTATAATAATATTTAGAAATTGATGCCTATGTCAAAACCCTTAATATGACACATATATTGATTAATTTTATCATGTTTATAGAAAATTAATGAACTGGACACCAGGGTTCCAAAATTCAGAATGGAGTCTTAACAAAAAATAAATAAAATAACATAATATTATGAAGGGTGTTTATAAAAACCATTTGTGTAGGACTCAGTTGCAAATAACCTAAGGAATTGATGATCAGTCCTTGGTGTCATAAAGCTTAAGATAATTCAGAAAATTCGTTTTTAACTTTAAATGGAATGTAGGGGAGGAAATCAGTGCAAGTAAAATCTTATTATCGAGAACCAGATGTGTATTCTGGGATCATATGTGGATTGTGGAATTAGCCGTTTTAGCAGATGGACTAAAGGCTTATGAATTGTGCAGCCAACCTCTCCATCTGTTTAATTATGTGAGAGAGAAAAACTTTGGGCTTGCCAAGTTCCTGTGGCTATAAAGATTGTGTGTTTGTAAATGCAATACCGACTAATTCACGCTATTTCACTGACAGAGGAGGATATCCCTGGGGTATCAACAACAAAAAGCAGCTTGTAGGGAAAAAATCTTGTGAAAGATTCAAATTTTAAAGGAGTATTAGATATAAATAGGCTACAAATTGAGGCCATGTTTATCATCCACAATATTTTCTAAAGCTTCATGTAAAATCATTGCTTAACATTTATATTTCCATTTTCCCTTTATATTACACTACTGAAAGCAATGTATATCTATATCCTATTGAAAACACATACTTCGAACGCCTTGAATTTTCGACCAATTTTCTCTGTGAAGTCTTAAAGTGTGTAAACGCAAGCAATGGATTAAATTAATACCGTATAAGTGGAAATTTTAGCGAGAAGCAATTTTAGCGACTTGTCCTTAAAAACTGGTAATTTATTTTTAGCGAGATGTTTTTTTTAGCGATTTTAAATGCACATGAAAGAAGCTATTACAAATAAAACACAATTAATTTTAAGCGATATTTAATTTTAGCGATCTCGGCACCCTCGCTAATAATGCCAAAATTAAATCCTCGCTAAATATTCTACTTATATGGTATTGTTGATTTTAAAAATGAAATAATTCACTTTTTGTTAAAAGTCATAATCAATAAAATAAAAGTATATGAAATATGAACAAGTCACAAACGTTAAAAAAATTGTATATAATTAAAAGCATTCAGGTGTCATTTTAAAACATAAATCAAGCTAAATATACAAATAGGCCTCTCAGTACATCTCTCAATTTTAAAGTTGTAATTTTAGAATTATTTCAGTCTAACCACAATACCATTGTTGCATATATAGCACTGTTAGCTTCTAATTACTTGGAAGATATTTCTACTTGGGTTTTTTCTCATTTTGATCAATTTAAACATAAACAAGGGCACCGCTAAGCGGAGCATCCCCTCGCAGCAGGAACATCTCTGGTAATTTCAATATCTCATGAAAGATAAATTCTCTAGAGGGACGTTAAACATGTTAAAGATTGATAGTACAACGTATCTTCTTAAATGTCCCTTTCATGAATATTTTGCTCATATGAAGGCTTGCCCGCGAAGAGCTGCCCATTTTTTTTCTCATAATAGCCCTGCACTGACGGCCATTGAGCAGTGAGAGATTCTTTTGTACCAACATCTATTGGGACATTGGCCCTTGGTTTACACGGTCTCATTTATCAAGATCAGTCTTCACGTCCCACAAAGAGAATTAGGATCAACTTCCTCACTTTTGACAGATTAATGAGTGCAGTGTTGTTGTTGATCCAATTTTTTTTTTCAAAATGCAAAGTGCAACGGGTCTTGGTT
>PRKT01000212.1:697349-783235 GCA_003671525.1 Saccostrea glomerata | reverse complement strand
GGGGGGGGGGGCATAACATTGATACCTTATTTGGGGTAGTAAAGTTTTATAAAAGGTATTAAATTGTTTTTCAGCTCTATTTATTTCTTTAACAAACTTATAGGGGTTGGGGGTATCTATATTTAACAAAAATCAAATTGCAAAGAATTTAAGTTGGGAATGGGGTGTGGGTCATAATATGCATGTATACGTAATTGGGCAGTTTCCCTTATACCAAGTAGAAACATATCACGAATGCTACATGTACAAGCTTTAAGTCACAGTTATTTTAATTATTTACCATTCAAATTACAGTTCCCGGCAAAACAGATTTTTTCGTAATGAAAAAAAAAACAACGTACATCGAGAGTTTATTTGAACTTGTGGCACAGGCGTTCAAACCCGTCCCACCCCTTCCATACACACACATACTTTCAATTAAACGTGCATCCCAAATTCCGTGGAGTTCGGTATATGTAATCAAACCGCGACGTTCATCAAATACTATGAATCTGGTTCCCAAAGACTCGACACGGTTTTTAAACTGGTTCCCTAGCGAAGATGATTATTGTCAACCCGTACATAAATTGTCAGTGTTTCGAGGCAGTAAAAACGCGATATCTGAAGAAATCTTTCATCAATGGAATTGAAAATTAATAGGCTTCGTCCTTTTATACTGCCACACAAGTATGTAAACGCTGAGAAAGGTTGATGCAATGGTTCTCTGTCAATCTTGCCCACAAGGTAACGAACACACTAACACACACACATTCGCGATGCTATATCCCCTCCGCAACAAGTTGCGCGAGGGGATAATTAGCTTACTATTTTTGCCGATGATTGTTTGAATGTGAACAAAATTTGATAGCTTACATTTCTAAATTTAATTATTCATTATTTTTCAGATTCACCACAAGACTCGTAGTGAGTGGCAGGCCCCAAAACCTGGAGACACTGCTCCGTACCCTAAGACAGGTAAACATAGTAAAGATTGGGGTAACACCACTTTCACTAACAGCAATGGAGAGAAGAGACAAATGATGAATTTCAGTGTAGCTGATAACACTAACACCATGCTTGCAACTTTGAGTGTCAAAACACTTTAATTCATGACAACTGAATTGCGACCAAATGTCAGAAAATAGTTCAAATGGTATACCAGCCCTAGCAAAAACTGTTATGCACGCAGCATTAGTAGATCGGGCTCTCAAATCTGAAAATGGTATAAGGTCTGGGTATTTCGAATAATAATCCACCAATAGTAGATAACCTTTTCCCTTGAAATAGAATATATCCGCTCCAACCTTTGCCCATGAAGTACTTGGTATTTCATGTAGAATGAGAGGTTGTTTTGGTGTTTGATTTTCGTAATGAGTTGCACACTCTACATGACGTAATTAACTACTCTATATCAATGTTAATGTTCGGTCAACATATAATGTATCTGGCTCTCTGCTTGGATTTTACAATACCAAGGTGAGGTTCATCTAGTTTGGTAAGCATCTGGCTTTTCAGTGATGATGTTATCATAACAGCTCATCCCCTATATGGTAGTCCATTCAGAACAGTTATCTCATCCGATAGTTCCAGAATATTTTGACACACTTCTTCAGTAGTCTCAGACCATCCTACCCGGACAATGTCTACTAGTGTTTGGAACTGTTTATAGGCAACTGTGGCGTCCTTCAGTTTTTGAAGCTTTTCCTCAGTCATCGGAAGTTCTTGTTCACTAAAGTTCACATCTATATCTTCATCTACTAGTGTCTCTTTGTAACCTATTAAGTATGCTCTACTCAAAGCATCAAAAATGAACATTTCTTTTTCAGGTATATATTTCAGTTGTGCATCATAGCACTGTAAACGCATCAGTATCTCTGTAGTCATCGCTTATATAGCTCTCTCCTACCCGTGGCTGCTTGATCACAAAAAGTGTCGTAATCTTGAATATTCACGCCTCTCTATTGTGACGTCATATTCAGTCAGTGGAAAGTTTTGTTTCCATCGCAATCGAAATCAACAACTGACGTCAACAGTATACAAGAAATATTTCTTCACTGCGATTGGATATTGAAAAGTCGCGATAAAGTTCATCATCCGAGTATTGCTTTACTCGCATTGGTCAATATTTTAATGAGCTACGAAGAATTCTCTCCTCGTTGAACCACGACCAGAATGGGAGAGGAGCGTACATGTTGGCCGTGGTTTGCGACGATGCTCTGTAGTAGCTTAATATAATAGTTTGCAAATAAAAGCTTATAATGGTTTGTGATTCGTTTCTATGGTAATTGAACGACCATATATATAATGGTTGAACTTTTTACATCCGTATACAACTGTCAGCATTTCGCGTTCTATTAGCGCATACCTCTGTTGAGTTTCAGTGAGAGTTCAGGAGGCGTAAGCGTTTCGCTGCCGTCTTGTAGTTATGCTTTATATTATACATGAAATTTCAACTTTTTTTTGTGTTTGCAACCTGGTGTGGTGTTTAATTTGGGATGGTCTTTTGTGTGGAATCAAGGGTCTCTGTCAATTGCATCGGTATGTCATGCATTCTTGTACGTCGAATTTTAATTGAAAGATGAATTATGAGGACCAAAGACACTTTTTAGCAATTCGTTATAATGATAGACCATATTAGATAATCTTGAAATAAGTCGCGACACACCTTCGACCTAAGATGCATAAACTGGCCAAGTTTGATGATTGTAGGTCTTATGGTTTTCTAGTTATGAGCCGGACAGGATTTTTCCATATTTGGCTATTACTTTTTAATTAAAGGTCAAAGCGACCTACTTTTTGTGCGCGACACACCTTCTACCCAAGATGCATCAGATGACAAAGTTTGATAATCTTAGGCCTAGTAGTATTAAAGTTATGAGTCGGAAACAAAAAAAGCTAACAGACAGACGGACGGACACGAAGTCTATAACATAATACGTCCCGTCTTAAGACGGGCGTATAAAAACGGTCTCCAACCTGGCATTGTATTTCATGCAGAATTATCTCTAGAAAAGGGCTAAAATTCAACCGACTGTGAATTAAAACTTGAACTCTGAGAAAAATCTTATCCCGATCGATGAAGATCCACGTGTTTGGTGTTCTACAAATGAATACCGCTTCCCTTTCCTAGCAATAATTGCCTCTAAGTTACAATCTGTAGATAAAATTCACAATATTGGTAGAGGCACTCTTGCTCATCATAATCATGTACTTAATAGGTTTATTTAATACCCAGCAGCAGAGAATAAGATTTTCAAATAATTCATGTAATTTCACTATTACACACTATAGAGCCCAACCCTTACACCGGAAACCCCTGACCCTGGGGCCATAAAATTCACAATTTCCTGCTTATCGTACCCAGTAGCAGCAAAGAAGATTTTCCAAGAAATAATGCATTTTCACTTTACACTTATTTAGCCCCGCCCAAGCACTAGAACCCCGGGGCCATGAAATTCAGAATTTGGTAGAGGACCTAATGCTGATTACAATCATGTAAACAGTTTAACTGCTTGATGTCCAGGAGAAAAGATGAAAAATTGATATAAGATTGCACTTTATAAGTGGTTTTTTGCCCCACTCCCTCCCCAGGCCCCAGGGGGGCAGGAACCATGAAATTCACAATTTTTGTTCCCCTTTTCCCATAGATGCAATATGCCAAATTTGGTTGAAATTGGTTCAGTGGTTTCAGAGTAGAAGCTGATAGCCCCACCCTTTACATCGGAGCCCCTGATCCTGGGGCCATAAAAATCACAATTTTGGAAGAGGCACTCATATCAATGTACTTATTTAATACCAAGGAACGGAGAAGAAGATTTTTACAGAATTCAAGTAATTTCACTTTAAAATCTATAGAGCCCCCGCCCTTTACACCAAAACCCCATGGCCAGGGGCCATACTAATTTTAGAGGTTTTTGCCCCTCCCCCTGGCTTCAGGGGGGCAGGGACCACGAAATTCACAATTTTTGTTCCCCATTTCCTAAAGATGCTTAATGCCAAATTTGGTTAAAATTGGTTTAGTGGTTTCAGAGAAGAAGCTGAAAATGTTCAAATTTTAACGCACAACGAAGGCGAAAATTGAAAGCAATAGGTCACCTGAGTACTTAGGTGACTTAAAAATCAAATATGTGTACTTTTATGAATGGTCTTTGAGGTAAATGTGAAAACAATCACTATACAATTGATCACAGCTCTTTGTATAGTTAATCATACTCTTGAACAAAAATTTGAAAGTTGGCGTGTAAGCATTATTTAAAAGGATTTGTGGTTGTTTATTTCAGGTTCACCTTCTACAATACCTGGAAAGCACACCAGAGAGATGTTGAAAAAGATTCTTTCTCAGAAAAATTCCCATATTCATCAAAATGGTATCAGAGTAAAGATTTCAGCACACAGCTTAAAAATTGTTCAATTCCTTGTTTAATATATAAATATTTTTATCATGTAAGTAAAGTAGATGTATTTTTTAATAAATCAATTACTTAGGTATATATAATAAATCTAAAAAACCTTTTTATATTTCTTAAAAGATTTTAAGCTATTACAAACACCCCTTTTAGATCCACCTACACATTTTTGTTACACGGACATTTCATACATTGGTCATACTCTTGGATTCTATTGGTCAAGAGGTTTAATATTGTGCAGAGCAAATATTACCAAGAATTTGAATCTTATACTCATGTTGACATATCGAAAGTTCTCTGGAAATTTTTCATGTAAATACATTCCTTTTTTCTGACACAAATTCCCAGACAAAGATAGAGCCATATTTATAATTACATAGTAATTAGTCAGATGGGCTTGCACTGCATGAAATATAGCGTTTAATTAAATTAAATTTGATTAATTTTTTTTTATACTTGAAGTTTAAAATAAAATAGGAATTTAATGAAAAATTATACCTAAAAGTATAATGGCGTTTAATTATCGAAATTATATGTGAAGTTTAATAAAATTTAATATAATTAAACTTGATGTTGCACATTTAATACGAGTTTAAAAAATAATTATACACACAGGCAAATGAGGTAACCCCCCACCCACCCCCTCTCTCTCTATATATATACATTATATATATATATATGAAAATACGGGTGAAAATAATAGTTCAATGTTGTTTCCTTCCGTAGTCACTTAGCAACAGGGGGCATTATCCCTACTTTTTCCCGAACATTACCTTTATTGTTGAAAATGTTCATTGACATCCCCCCTCCCAAGTTAATATAAAGGAAAAGCAGTAGTGAATGCAAAAATATAGGATTTTCGAGTTTGGGAACTGTTTCTTTTTTTTTTTTTTTTTTGCCTGTCAACTTTTCCAGGTAGGTATACCCCCCCCCCCTCAAAAAACGATGGTACGTACACATGGTACTTGTGAACTTTTTCGGATAATGTCAAATAGAAGGCGGACCGAAATCTCAACTTTTTCCTTGTTTATCTAATAACCTTTGATATTTCATAAATATGGTATTAGTACTTCGCACCTTTTTTTCTTCTTTGTATAAAAATGGTTTATGAACTCCAGGTACCTTTTTATTATAATAATAAAAAATAAAACAATGATAATCACAGGAATATTTTATTGTATTTTTAATATTGAATACATTAAAACAAATACTTCACATGTTCAACATTACATTTGAGAAAAAAATATGTTTAAAAATACTTCTACTTAAATGTAAAATTCTATATGTAGATCTTTCAAATAAAAAATTATACAGGTTCAAGTTATTTAAGGAATACATTCAATAGCTACCCAATATTTGCACTGTATAATACTGGGATGGACAGTTTCTCCTGTATAAACAATGTTTTAAACTCCAACCAGGATTATATATATACAACTTAGATGGCTATTAAATGTATTCCTTTCCTACACTCAAATTCACATATAATTTTTTTTTATACCTAGTGATAGAAAAACATTTTTTTTTCTATCACTGGGTGTAAAAAAAACCATCCGTTAAAAGGATGACTGCACTAACTATAATCTGGCTTTTAAATTTTAACAGTAATATTGAGTGAATTGTTTTTTTTTTTTTTTACAATATCATTGTGACATAGGCTAATTTAGTAATATAAACAATCATTTTTAAACAATTTCATGTTACAAGAAGAATTCATTATTCTCTGATAATATTTATTAAAAAATAATTGTAACTTTTTCAGTAACCTTTATGCAGCAGTCATAATAGCAATCGCACAATTTTCAAATTATAACAATTACCTAAAAAATGTTCTCCCTGTCATAACAAAAATAAAAACTGCTAAAACAAAGACTTCTGACAAAAAAATACAAGCATCATTGCAACATAAAATTTACCAACATAATCTTTTTACTTAATTTTTTAAGTACTTATATATCATGTAAGACTGAATGAAAAATACTATTTACAACAAAGACGAAAAAAAGAAGAAGACACAAGCCCCTTGACAAAGCATCCTTATAAAGCTCAAAACATCTACCACAGGTTGAAACATCCTTCTTACTAGACCTAGTATGAAAAGGGGCACAATACAAAATCACACTTCCTAGACATGCTAGAAGATCCAAATCAATTGGTGCAGGACTAAACATCCTTCCAAAATCACCCAAGTCAACTAGCGCAGGACGATACATCCTTCCAAGAAGAACTAAGTCAACTGGCACAGGACGAAACATCCTTCCAAGAAGAACTAAGTCAACTGGCACAGGACGAAACATCCTTCCAAGAAGAACTAAGTCAACTGGCGCAGGACGAAACATCCTTCCAAGAAGAACTAAGTCAACTGGTGCAGGACGAAACATACTTCAAAGAAGACCTTATCAACTCTTAAAAGATCTAAACATTTCAAAGGCATATTGTTTAAGATGCCAATTACATCTGAATTTATCAACTGCACACAAATCTTGACAATTAAATGGACATTCCAGTCAATGTAGACACTCAATATCATATGTTTATACCTTTGACAATAGGGCACACATATGTAACATTCTTGTTGTAAAGCTTTCCATCTGCACAAATATATTTACAATTGATCCTCTGAACGGGAATGAATGCAGATGGCCCAAATGTGTCATAAATATTTTGTCGCCAGATCTCAACAGGTTTTCCACAGTGAAATCTATACACGTTTGGAAGTGGCATTAGCCACAAGACTTTGGCAAACAAATGTACTCGACTTTCACCTCTAACAATAAGGTTATGCTGAATGAAATACTGTATTACACCTGGATGGATATCTCCTGATTCTACATCACTTAGGATTTTCCCATCAGCAGAATGCCAATAAGCCATAATAAATGAAGAGCGCTTATGTCTGGACTGATAAGATCCATACACCTCACCACCTACAGAAACAGAACCACATTTTCTAAAAGACTTGGGCATGCAATCAATAAAATCCTGAAGGTCTGAATAAATATGACAATATGTTTTCTTTAACATATCAAAATCAACTGAACAAAGAATATGACATGAAGACTTGTGACATTTAAATAAAGAGCTAATTTGCCAGTCTTGTCCACATATATCTGCACCTTTCTTTGACATGTACAAAACCTTTAAGATCTCTGTATCAGACATGGATTTATCTGAAACATCCTGGGTCATGCATGGGAAATGTTTGTTAAATTCGTCAAAATAAAGAGAAGGTAACTCTAATGAATAAACAAATGAATCTCTCAAAAACCGTCGCATTAACTGCATTTCAATTGATCTACTATTATTTGGCATATTTCCCAAATGGCCATTATACCTCTCAAAGCTAAAAAGCCAAAAAGAATAAATAGGGCCATAGTCATGAACACACTGTGACAAATGACAATGCATGTGCATGTTAGGTGTAATTTTTGAAGAACCATACACATTTTCAACACCTTTACAAAAATCTATAATGAATTTGTCAAATTTACTTAATTCTGCTAATGAAATAAATTTGGATGTCAAAAATCTACATGCCAATACAAAATTTCTCCACACATTAAGGTCAGTGTTGGGCAGAATATCTACAAGAGCAAATATTGAAAAAAAAATTGTCCAGTTTTTCCACTGTTCTGCCGTAAATCCACCAAATGAAGATGCAATTTTCCTAGGAATAGCACCAATGTTGCTAGCTGCATTTACAGAGTCAACCCTTTCTTGAATTTTGATTAATTGGTCTGGATGCAAAACTTTTAAATCCAGCCACAACTTCATCATTTTCTTTGCAGTCCCTTGAAATAAGTTATGCATTGGGTCAACAATTGACATGCGCACTGGATCAAAATATTCAATTTCACTAAGTTTTGAGAATTTCACTCCTAAACAACTTTCAAGTTTTTCTTTTTCCGATTGTGTTTTGGCTGCCTTTAATTTTTTGACAGAAGACATATAATTTTCCTTTGTTCTTTGTGGCCAGTTAGCTACATCAAAACCAGAATAATTTTTCTGACCTATATCTCCTGGAAAAATTTTCAAGCATTTTGAACATCCTAATGATGCCGAGTGTCCCAAAAATCCACATAACTTTCGTGTTGCTGGTATATCACAACCAACACACAAAAGAGCCACTTTAAATGTTTTCTTCACATTGCGACTAACATGTGTAACTAACTTAAAACCTTCTGACCAACCTATTTTTAATTCATTAATTAATGGTGTAATAAAACTATTTACAGTAGGTTCATGCTTAAGATCTGGAATGACACCTATAAGCAATACATTTTTCAATTTAAATCTTTCTCCTCTGGGTAAATTTAATATGACAGCATATAATACACCAATAGAGTATTTCACATGTTCAAATGGTTGAAACCAATCTAAATTAAGCATTAAAGCATAATTATTTTTCTGATTCAAAAAAGACTGCTTTTCTTCAGTCTGAAATTCTTTCCAAATTCTCCCATCATATACATCTGTCATAAAACCAGGTTGTTGTTTCCTTAATCTCCAAACTTCACACAAATCTTCAAATCCAGGACGACTAACTAAATTTTGCAATGACTGCTGTATGGGTTTATAACAGTATGATTTAAAGGGATATAGCTTTGTTGTTCCATCTAACAGTGTAACACGTTTTAATAACAATTCCCCACAACGTTTTCGCCTTCCAGGCTGAGTATGATTTGGGTATTCAATAAATGAACATTTAGCAGAGACGGTCTGACCCTCTACATCTAACAAACATTCATCATAAGTGTAAATAGAAAAACACTTTCTACAAACTACATACTTTGTAAAATTATCCTTCTTCAAACCCAACCGTTTCCATAATAAATATATTGATCCTGGAAAAACAGCAGCAAAACTTGAGAATACAATTGATTCCTTACCTAACTCACAGAAAAATGAAGATAAAAATGACAATAAACTATTCATAACAGAATCTGGAAGCATAAAAAAAACTTGCCATGTACAAAAAAATATACATAACCACAACAAAAATGTTCCATATTTTACATTTTGATTGAGAGCAACTGTCTCATTGTTCACCGTTTTGTCACAGACATTATCTAATTGCAAGTCTAAATCTAATTCATCAAGAGATACACTATTCCAAGTTTCATCCTCACTGTCTGAATCAGTGTAAACTGAATTTTGAGGAGCTTTCCTCCTCATATATGAAAAAAACACATCAGACACTCTGTGTGAAGAGACATTGTCATCTGAAGAAAAATTTTCAACAAAATCATTTTCTTCCTCATTAGAAAAATTTTGAACATTTCTATAATCTGATTTTGAGCACTTCCATTCATTGTTCTGAAAATTGTCAGTTCTATGTTGTTGAAAATATCTAACTGAAAAAGATTTTTTACAACCAGGACATTCCTTTCTGGACATTTTTTTCCTTTGTGCATTATGATAAGAAGAAAGCTTATGTTTCCCAGACATAATTGAATTTATACAAGATATTGACACACTTATTAAGAAACATACAAAAGAAAAGAAACAAATGCAAAAAAAGAGAAATAAAGAAAGTGAATTACACTCATGTGTACTTAAAATGCTTCATATTCTACAATATTTACACCCCCTTAAACATTTTCTATAGCTCTTCAAAAGATGTGTACAATAATTTGTAAATTTCAGTAATCTTTCCCTTTTGTCTCGTTCATCTCCTATGATTTTTAATAATTTAACAGATTCTCGGTTATTTGACCCAAATAATTGTTTTGCTGTTCTGTACTTTTGTTGCTTTTGAATAAAATGGTCATCAATTTTTAGAGATTCACTTTGCACTATTATCTCCTTATCTACAAGAGAAAGGTGGTCTGTTGTAGCATCATCGTGGTCTGTCCTTTTATCATCATGGTCTGTCCTTTCATCATCGTGGCTTACTGAAATATTTCACAATAATTATTCAGCAATGTGAGGCCATCCTTAAAATATTACTTGGTTGTTTTCTCCATGTAACTAAAAATAACTTTTCAGTACAGAAAGATATGGTATCCAATCCAATTTATTATGCCCCTTCAAGTGACATGAAATATATACATTAAGATATTATATTCAACAGGATATAATATCTTGTGTATATATTTCATAAAGCATGAAAAACAATGCCCCCGATGGTAACACAATTCAGGAGTGGGACTTAAAATGAATGGAATACATGGAAAACAGATGTTTTAAGGGTTTCAATTATAGGTCAAAGCTAGGTCACAGTTGAGGTCACATAATCAAAAATTTCTGTACTAGTGAAAAGCTCTTGTCATAATGAACAATCATGCAAAATAATATTTTCCTTACCCTTCAATACACAATAGATATTGCTAGGTTAATGTTGACAACACATATACAAACAGACAGACAGGACAAAAAACAATATACTCCCGCCAAGGACAGAACAAGAACAATTTATCCCCAGGATCTTTGGATACAGGGGTATAAAAAGATATTTTTTGTTTTTAAGAAACAAACAAATGATGCAGGTAGAATTGTAGAATTTATATTTTTATGAGAAGAATTGTCTTAATACCGTATAAGCCCTGGGCACTTTGAAAGTTGCAAAAAGGGGGAGTCTAGTTTTGTATTGTCTTTATGATATTTAATGTCATATTTTAACTTAAAAACTTTTGAAAATAAAAAATAAATACACGGAATCACTAAAATAATTTCTAACTTTACTTAAAATGAAGATAATTCACCAAAATGCTAAATTAATATTCATTTTTTCACTGAGAAATAGGTTAATCTATAGACAAGTTTTACTTTCACTTTCATTTTTTAATTTGATTCTAGAGGATTTTAATCACTGTACAGGGGGCCCTTATTTCCTGACAATTGAAAAATACCCAAGGGGGCGCTAATAGGGGCAGGGGCAGTAAAAAGGGATTATACGGTAAATCATATAATCAGCAGACTCAGAGCATACTTTAAAAAAATATTTACAGTCATTGTGATTGACAATTTCAGTCTCATCAGAATTTCCATTCAACTTCCTTGCCTTTTCCATCCTATTTTTCTGTCTTTTTTGCCTCCTCTTCTTTCTTTTGTCTTCCAGCGAGTGTCGACCCATTTCACCTGTACAATAATCATAAACAAACATGAATAGACAGAAGAAAAGAAACATTCATTGTTCTATTATCTGGTTAAATTTCTGTACCCACATTATTTTATGTCCCCCACTAATCATTGCATTATACCAAACAAGGATTTAACCTTAAACATGACCTTCCATCCCCACCCTCTTACAATCCAGCATACTAGTACACATGTATATGTACACTTACTGAATGTTTAAAAGCATATATGTATGTACATGTATATTGAGTCACCCAACTTAGTTCAGAACTGTAAAAACGTGTAAACTCAGCTAAAATTTTCAGTTATTACATGAATTAACTTTCATGTATTTCCTAAATCAGCCAGTAAATGCATATATTTACTGATTTAATTAGGAAAACATGAAATACCAGCTGATATATGACATATTTTACTGTTACACATAATTATTTTTCTCATACCCCTGCAATTTGTTTCCCATTTGAAAAGATGAATAAACCTGCTACTTTTTATTAAAACCGCCATGCCATGGAATAAATTTTTTGTGTGTGTGATATTTGCACATGGGGAATCAGTCATCAAAGTATTTGCTGGTAGCATGAAGTCCCTTTCCAATCGCTTTTCATTTTGGAACTTTTCTGATTTTATCCAGATTGTGACGTTACACAAGTGTGAAGTACGGTTCAGCATAAAAACACCTATTTACTGCATGGCTATGAAGACAATAGCAAATTTATCTTTGCCCTCAAAAGCAATTATTTCCCAACGCTGCACCTCTGAAAATAGTTGCTAGCTTGGGGGACAATGAATTGCTATTGTCCTCATGGTCTGTGAATAGGTGTATCATAAATAAATATATATATTAATATAGCTTAACACTTATCGTTTTGAAATGATTAAAAATATATAACCTGAGGATTATACTGTACAGTTAGGAATGTGGGCAATATTGCTGGGATGTCTAGAGGTCATGGGAACATATGGACAGAATTGCGTAATGGCAATTTGGGGGAGTCTAGGTCATGGGGAGGTAGATAATTGGTGTCAGAGTCAGTAATTAGAGTCATGGGGAGATTGCTAGATAATGCCCCTAGTAAAGTATCATTAGCAGCTGTAAAGTGTAGGAGGAGAGCTATATGGTTTATATGCCAGAAAAATATGGGCAATAACAAAATGCTGATACTGTGATTTATGTTGCGTTTATAATAGTGCACTGAAATAAAGTATTACCTTTGATGTTTAAAATGCAGAATGATGTTTCAATCTTGTAGCCTGTAGGTTGTAGAATGAAATGTCTGTTCTACAAATACAATACACATGTATACATATATACACACAGAGAAAGTAAACGTTTAGGTATAGATCTTTATTTCACATTCCAATTTTTATACACATGATATGGTTATTCAGTCAGGCTACTGTACAAAAATGTGATCAGCATCACAACAACAGCTCCACTGAAATGTATACACATCATTACCTGTATCAGAGTGTACGACAGGTTTTTAACACATCCACAATATAGCCTTCGACGATGTTGTCACCTTCAGATGCTGCGTGGGATAAATGGCTTTGAAACAAAGACCGTTCTTCTGGGTGCGTCTGTTTACAACCGCCAAAAGTGATGCTGCTGATTGGATGATGATGCAGTTAATAGTTTCGCATATTTTTTTACGCAGTTATTAATAAAAATACATCCTCTGAATGATACACAGGTAGAAGAAATAAAAAATAATATTGCATATTTACGCTCATATACTTAAAACTGAAATATTTTTGAGTTTACATAGAATCCGAAACCACACTCACACAACATTCTGGCGCCTTATTTCGATTTTCATTTTGGTCAAAAAAAAAAGTGCAGAGAAAAAGCGGATTTTCATTTTGGTCAAAAAAAAGTGCAGAGAAAAGGCAGAAGGTAATTGCGGGCTTCATAAAACATATTTTAATCGGTTTATAACTTCAGCAGCTGTTCAGTACGGTTAGTAGACTATCATTATGTCAGAATCAGATAGTTTCAACGAAATCACTGATGATTCGGGAGATGAATATCACCCCCCAGCATCCGACTCGGGCAGCGAGAATGACACACCTGAACGAGAGATGACAAAGAAATTATCGGATAAACAGCGCCTGTCAAGTGGGAATAGAGCACGCTCCAATCCCAGATCTAGGCCCAGACAGAGTAGAATTGTAAGTATCCATATAAAAGAACAACAGAACAAGATAATTTTTTTTAATATTGAATTAAAAAGTCAAAATAAAAAAATGGAGGGGTGCAGGGTGAGCTATGAGAAATTTTACATTGCAATTGTGTAAAACTATTATGCCCCCCCCCCCCCCCGCCCCAAAAAACACTATTTTCATCTCAGTTCTCATTTGTTTACAGTTTGGTCAATGGTCATAATAAAGCATAAATT
Organism: Saccostrea glomerata; assembly: GCA_003671525.1. Taxonomy (NCBI): domain Eukaryota; kingdom Metazoa; phylum Mollusca; class Bivalvia; order Ostreida; family Ostreidae; genus Saccostrea; species Saccostrea glomerata. The sequence continues at coordinate 769,368 of PRKT01000212.1, read as the reverse complement.
AATATGATATCTTTGATCATAACAATGAATGGAGGTAGCTGATATGGAGAAGGGGGGGGGGGTTAAATATGGTGTAACATGCACGTAAATATTATTATAACAGTATAATAGCTACAATTTGTTTTGAATTACTTCTTTATTCAAGAAATAAAAAAGCTATTTCTATTATGGAATAATCAATTTTATTCATGCAGCTTCCAACCATGGACCAACTTATGGACACTCCAACAGGCAGACCAAAGACATCTTCAGACACAGAGGTTTGTAATACATTGGTTGTTATGTATATAAATTGTATATTTGTATAATTTTAGAAATATATTCTGATTCTCTTTCTCTACTCTGGATGTCCGATGATCAATACTACTATTTAATCCCTTTATCCCCAGTGGCCTCTAAAGCATGAGTATACATATCAGTTTTACATTTAATTATGTAAATGTATAAAACGATGAATAATCAAGTTGTTCTAATATTCTCTTTTTTATATATTTAAATATGATATTAACAAACGACAATGGACAAAACAGTTCTGAGAATACATAATGATAATATGTAACCACAACTTCAAAAATCGGAATTTTTATACGTAGACTGCATTTGGTTCTCACCTTGTTGATTATAGTTCTGTTCATTATTTCCGGTAGCAAAAAAAGCACATAAACATTCTTAAGTGTATACATTCGGCCCGCTCACCTTGGCTGACTGAATTACCCTACATCAAACATTGTAAACTTATTGATTTTGAAAAGCATTTGTGTTTTCGTATGTATATGAAAATAAGAGGTAAATAACTTAAACATTAACAGGACTTGGATGTGTATTATTAACAGTATTTCTAAAATTTATATACTAAGTATTATAATATATTCAATTCACTGAAACATTTGAAATGATGAACATCATATTCATTGTATTTTGTTAGCATATCATTCAGTTCTTAGAAAAACTGGACAAAAAAATTGATGATCTGGCTCAGGAAGTAAAATCCCTGAAGGAGGAGGTGCGAGGAAAGAAGAAAGATGCTAGTAGGAGTCCTGCCACCCAGAATTCAAATTTGCCTGTTCCACCGAGAATCAGAGTATGTTTGCTCCACACACAAGTACACCTATTTATATATTATAAAAGGACAATTTTACCAAATATTCATTTCCTTTCAGAATTATAGCATTCAAGAAGATATATGATTATTTTATTTTTGCTCATTTATAAAGTTAGTTACACTACACTAATTATGGAGGTGCTCTATTTTTATGCATTGTGTATTATGACAAAGGTGTGAAATGTGCATATTTCTTTGTAAAATGTTAAAATTTTGTGTATTGACAATGTATGAAAGTCTATGTACATATACTCTTGTTTTCCTCGCAGCCCCGGGCATTAAAACTGTTGTTTGTATGTATTTACATGCAGTATTGTTGTGATTGAAGATGCGGCATTGTGTATTATGTAATATTTGAGAATTCTGTAATAAAAATCGTTTTTGTTCCTCAAACCATGTGTTCTCAGTCACAGCAGCCATATTGAGAGGATAGAAAGGGAGAAAGTTCCAGAAAACAGGAAATAGTGAAATTTACAATTTCCTTGAAGACAACTTTATTATCTTCAATTGCTCTCTAATTAGCACAGCAGGTGCCCTAATTAGTAATCAACAAAATGTCCGAAGCAGACAGTTATAGGGCTGAGAGAGCCGGAGAAATGGAGGATTTAATCCCCCTTGGGATTATCATGATTACTGACCAATTTCATGGTGAAATATGAGTTACAAGTGACGAGTTTCAAATCGTCATAACTTTGCTTTAAAACATGATATATATACAAGATTGGTATCATTAGATAGGGGAATAGCTAATTGTTCTTTTTTTATCATTTGTTTCATTTTGATTAATTGGTTAAAAATTTTGAATTGTTAATTAATGAAAAATTTTGAGTAGAGAAATCTTAACTTTTATGAAAAAATTCAATTTTTAAAATTATAATGGAATCTGTATCTGGTCAATTGGGTATCAAAATTTAGCTCATTAATTACTCTGCAGAGATTAACAAGACATTGGACTCCTTTGTGTTTGGTGATTAAGATAATGGTCTCTTTATCAGACTGGGGTTGTGTTCATTTCTGCTGTCTTCAAAGAAGAGGGGGGTCTCTTAAAAAGATCAAAAACTGGTTAAAACAAATAAATAAAACTAAGGCCTAATGTGAGTATATTGAAGTGAAAAATATTCACAAAATCATACTGCAATTTACTGAGTAGCTGTTCAATATAAGATAATATGGGGAAAGAAAGACTAAAATATCTGTCCAAATTTCAGTTCAAAAAAGGAAGAACACCACATAACAAAGGATCCAAGTGTCAAAAAAATGGGATTAAAAGAGCAGAAAAGCCTCTACCAGTTAGACTAAACAATGACAAGTTTGCACAGATGGTGACATTCACTAACAATGACCAGACCATGCAAATTTGTGATGCACAAGGAAAGGACAGTGGTATGATGATTTTAAGACCAAGAGGTAGAGAGGTACAAGCTATTGACAGTTATACTGATGAAGTACCAGGAAGTCCAGAATGTGAAACTTACAGACTTTTACACAATAAGAAGACATCTGAGCTGTGGAATTTCGCTTTTAGAGACCACAGAGAAAAACAACCAACCTGTAAGGGTTCTCTGGACTGGGACTATTCTCGAGAGCAGAAGCGGGGCCTTGTATGGATTTCCTCTCTGCAGTGCTCCACCTGTGGCTACCAAAGTCACCATCAGAAGTTATACGAGGAAGTAACATCTACCCGACCAGGAAGGAGGGCTGCTCGGCTGAATGTAGCCATGTCCCTTGGGCGTATGGGTACCAGTCTGACTACCGAGGGGATGCGAGGAATGCTTCTGACAGCCAATATCCACCCAGCGTCAGCAAGCTCTATGCAAGACACTGCGAATAAAGTGGGGGAAAAAATTAGTTCTGTTAACCGAAGGAGTATGACCGATATAAGAAAATCTTTAAAAGAAAAAAACTCTGAATGTGGACTTCCTGTTAATTCATCAATTCGTGCGGAGGGGGATGCCAGATACAACAACTCGACATTTAGTGCACTGGGGAAAACACCATTCCAAGCAGGTACACAAGTGACTTATACTATGTGTGAAAATGTTACCAGTGAGAAAAAAATTATTTCAGTGTTTTGTGGAAATAAGTTATGCAAGAAGGGTGAATATTTGAGGGGGAAAGGCGAACAAGTTACCTGTCCCGGGCACACAGGATGCACTGCCAATCTTACACAACAGACAAATATTGGTAATGAAAAACAGTGGGCAGCTGAATGTATAGAAGAACTGAACAAGGATGAAGACCCTCTTACCGTATCACACCTAACAACAGACGGAGACAGTGCGGCATCCCAGGGAGCATCCGTAAAGCAGGGAAAAAACATCGAAAACCTGAAGGACCTGAGGCACTTCTTCGAGTCCCAGAGGAAGGAAACCAGCAAAGCCCCCTTTGATGAGCGCATGTTTCCAGGCCGTAGCAGACACAGAGGTTTGTAATACATTGGTTGTTATTTATATAAATTGTATATTTGTATAATTTTAGAAATATATTCTGATTCTCTTTCTGTACTCTGGATGTCCGATGATCAATACTACTATTTAATCCCTTTATCCCCAGTGGCCTCTAAAGCATGAGTATACATATCAGTTTTAGTTACATTTAATTATGTAAATGTATAAAACGATGAATAATCAAGTTGTTCTAATATTCTCTTTTTTATATATTTAAATGTATTTAAATATGATATTTACACACGGCAATGGAAAAAAAAGTTCTGAGAATACATAATGATAATATATAACCACAACTTCAAAAATCGGAATTTTTATACGTAGACTGGATTTGGTTCTCACCTTGTTGATTATAGTTCTGTTGATTATTTCCGGTAGTAAAAAAAACACATAAACATTTTAAGTGTACACATTCGGGCCGCTCACCTTGGCTGACTGCATTACCCTACATCAAACATTGTAAACTAATTGATTTTGAAAAGCATTTGTGTTTTCGTATGTATATGAAAATAAGAGGTAAATAACTTTAACATTAACAGGACATGGATGTCCATTATTAACAGTATGTTCTAAAATTAATATACTAAGTATTATAATATAATCAATTCACTGAAACATTTGAAATGATGAACATCATATTCATTGTATTTTTTAGCGTATCATTCAGTTCTTAGAAAAACTGGACAAAAAAATTGATGATCTGGCTCAGGAGGTAAAATCCCTGAAGGAGGAGGTGCGAGGAAAGAAGAAAGATGCTAGTAGGAGTCCTGCCACCCAGAATTCGAATTTGCCTGTTCCACCCAGAATCAGAGTATGTTTGCTCCACACACAAGTACACCTATTCATATATATTATAAAAGGAGAATTTTACCAAAAATTCATTTCCTTTCAGAATTATAGCATTCAAGAAGATATATGATTATTTTATTTTTGCTCATTTATAATGTTAGTTACACTACACTAATTATGTTTTTTTTAACACTGGACACTTTTCTAGTATTATTTACTCACTGAATAGGTATTTTTGTTTTTTCTGAATAAACAGACAGCTGTCCATGATGCCTATAGACATGTCGTAGAAGATGGGACTGGAGAATGGCAGACGAAGAATGAAGAAAGGAAAATGAAGTAAGCAACTGATTTATTGATAAAGATTTAAAAGAAGTTATGAAATGCATCCAGACTTCTACATGTGTTATATAATAAAGTAAATATATTGATAGAAATATGGTATTTTTTATTAAATACTGCGGTACTCAAAAGCAAAATCAACACAGGTTTGCTATTTGAGTATTTGATTGATATAAACAATTTTCAAAATATGGCTTAAATTGTTTTAAACTAAATATGCCAAATACATGTTATTTTATAAATTGAACTTTTCTTCTTGGATATTTTGTAACAGTTACACAAATTCAATGCAAACATAAACAAAATGGATTAAATGAAAAAAAAAATCTTAATCTGTTAAAATATGACATTTTGACTGATTATATATATATATAGAATACATTTATAATGTCATTTTGAAGGATGTCATCAGAAGTAAACAAAAGAACAACAGAGTCTGTGAAGTCCTTTGTTAAAGGACTCTATCCAGAAGTTCAGGATGGAGTGATAATGAGTAAGTTGTATTTATTTACCCTATGAAATGCACCCTTAATATTGAGTACAGTAGATTATTAAATTTTCGCGACACCTTATTTTGCAAAATAGTCGTTGACTCTTTATAAGCGAGACGAGACATAATTTTCACAAATTGTTAATATTTCTATATATTATCATAAGGAATACTATTATTCGTGAGAATGGCATTTTCATGCGCTCACTGTCTCACGTAAGTATGCAAAAATAAAGTTCTCGTAATAAAAAGTGATTAACAGTAATCGTTCTTTTGTAACACTTGCAATAACTTGAATTCTTTTATCTTTTTAATTGTTAGTAGACGAGGCGTGACGAGTAGCTATACTGTCAATTAAAACTTAATTAACATCAGTAAAGAGCACACAATTTGGAATCTATTTTCCCTTTATTTTATTTCTTCACAAAACACTCAAAAGGTCATATTGTGATACATCTATATAAATATCATTATGTAATCTGTGGGGTAAATTTGTGACCTAGTTTTATTTGATATGGTATAGGATGAAATCTTTATAGTAATTAATGTCGATCTTGACTCGCCTTTGCATCATTATTTACAATTGCAAAAAAGGTGTTATTGGATACCTGGTCACTCAAAAACTATCTATTACGTTGTAACAATGCTGAATTATTGATGCCCTGTAGTGATCATATACAAAATATATATATACAGCTGTACCATATATGAAAAATAAATTATAATTGATTATTTTAAATATCTATTACAGTTGCAATAGAGCGATATTTTGACTCTATTGCTCAAAAGCAGCATAAAGAGAAGACGGGAAAAGTGCAACAACACAAATCCAAGATGGTCCTTTACAGTAGAAGAAAAAGGGTATGAATAGATATTTCATAGAAGTGAAGCTTCTAGAAAATAATCTTTGATGTAATGTTTAAACTAATGTATTATCAAATTTTAGACATTTTCAAAATTTGATTAATTTAATTAAGTAGACATTAAATGATCTGATCAAAGTGTTTTCATTCCAATATTAAAATAATTATTTAAAATAAAAGTAATTTGAAAGCTTATACATTTTAAAAAGATAGTCTTGTTTATATGTAGAAATTACAGTGGAGAAAATCTATGGTTGAAAGAAAAAGTGGGTGGGATGAGGTGAAGAAAAGAAAGATCACAGAAGCATTAGAATTATCTTACATGTCCTCCGAGGAAGAGGTTGTCAGTGATGACGAACAGATTTTTATTGTTAAACCTCTTCCTTGGAGGTCTGAAGAGTATAATAAGTACATGGAAGATCTTGATTCAAAGTATGAACGGAATCAATCTAGTCGCTCAAAGCGACAGATGATCAAGAGGGTAAAGGGTGACATCCCTTCTATCAGACCTAAACCGACTCATGTGAAAGAGGGACATGAGTGGGTAGTTAACTAAATTATATCTTTTTCCCGGGTTTCTGTGTAGTCCATGGATATCCCCTTTCAAATTTTTTCTGATATTTCATTGATACTAATATTTTCAAAAAAAGGTTTGATTTTTGGTTGATATCTAGGGGTTTATCTAATTTATGAGAGTTGATTTTATAATTATTACTATTGTTAAAATTATAAAAGACATAGCCTCTTGATCATCTGTTGAGAAGGACTTTATTTTTTATGTTGACAATGTTGGCATGCTGCACACTTTTTCATTTTTTTTTTGGGGGGGGGGGCTTGTAGATTGGTATTTTAAACTTTATAGCTATTATTTTTGGTCTGATTTACAATATATGTTTAAGTTCTAAATATTGATACATTGTATTTCTTAGTTTTGTTCAAGGGTCGACACTCGACAAAACACATTTTTGCACAAAAACAATGATGTCATTTTTGACATTGTGTTATTATATGAAGATTTTTGTGTTTGTAACCTTTAAGGAATGTGGTTTCTTTGATCTAATTAAGATAAGATGTTAGATCTGCTTTCATAATTGTTTCACGAACCTTTAAGGAATGTGGTTTCTTTGATCTAATTTAGATAAGATGTTAAATCTGCTTTCATAATTGTTTCACTAACAACAAACAAAATCCCATTATGGGTCACGTCAAACGTCAAATTCTATCAACCAATCAAATCAATGCCTGCAAAATCATTTTATATTGTTGAAGCCAAAAAGTCTAGAGCTGTTCCAAATTTGACCTCTGACGTGACCCTCGATGCGATGCTATAAGATGTTAACGTAGCGAGTATGTGAGTGGATCTAATATCCAGTTTTAATTATATCATGGTTTCAAAAAAAAAATTGTTGAAAGGTTTAATTTATACATGTATTTTGTTTATAATCATGTTTAATTATAGAAATTTGTATTCTGTTCATTACATTGTAAGAAATGATCACTGATTAAGGAAATTGTTTCATCTGTCTGACATCTTATAGTCATGTGGATCATTAAATGAGCTTGTACTTGTAGTATAAATGTTTATCAACCTAATTCTTGTATCAAGAACTAGCTGGAAAAAAAAATCTCAAATTTCTCAATGAGATAAATGCATTTTAATTAAATGCATTCATACATTATTCAGTTTTGTTTTGTTTGACTTGATTTTATTTTTTTTTTTTTTTTGGTTGTAGTAGTAGGAAGTGCACCCCCTATGGATGTGTAAATATTTTAGTTTGCATTTAATAGCTTGCATTTGTTAGTTTTCCTTTGTTGTCACAAGTACAGTAGCACAGGGCTTTGAAATAATTATCCCGGTATTTTCTCAGTCTAAATACATGTACTATGTAGTAGAATGTACACTGTATATATATTTATATATGCTGTAATATTCAATTTTTGTTTAATTGTCCTGTGAACTAGTTCATATCTTATATTTATAGGACAGTACTGGTTGTAAATGAAAGTGAACGAGTGAAGAAAAAATGTGTAATAAAATATTTTATATCTTAAATGATTTCTTGTGTACGCCTTGGCATCTATTATAAACAGAATGTAGAACCAAACCCAAAATCAACAGCTTCTTTGAGTACATGTAGACTACCGTGTACTGCACAGACTACATTGTTTGTAATGTCTTATTACAGTGATCAAGTTGTAGCTTACGTGGAGATAGAAAAACATGGGGAAAAACGTCACGTGGAAGAATGTAAATGTGAAATCTCACGTAAACATGGGATTTAATTCGATCTAAATTTGGCGTTTATGTTGGGTAAAATTGTATTATACGTGAAATTTCACGTAAAATGACATTTACCAACACTTTAAACATGACCTAGATTGGGGTAAAATGCTACATTAAATGTGCAACTTCACGTAAAATGAAATTTAATTCTACTAAACATGGCGTATAAATGGAGTAAAATACCTATATTAAATGTGAAGCTTCACGTAAAACGACGTTTAATATTCAGCTAAACATGAGGTATAATTGGAGTAAAATCATGTATAATAAATTTATAAACTTGAAATTTAATATAGGATTTAATCGTTTATTTTACGTGACGTATCATTGAAGTAAAATTTTAAGATTAAATGTCATTAAATTTCGGCGTTTAAAAAAAAATTTTACCCCAAGGTAAACTCAAATTAAATTACAAATATAATTCAAAATTAAATTCTTATTATACGCTGAAACTTGGCGTTTAATTGGGGATTAACTGGCATATAATTTTACATTAAACGCAATTTTTCGTGCAGTGTTGGCTACATAAAATCATATCATTTGAATTATTTCTGCTGGGGATTTTCCCATTACATATATATGCATACTTATATGATATATGAAAGAACACTTTTTACATAGTAACAAATAAAACTTTAATTTTACTATTTTTTTAAACAGAAACCGATACAGATACGACCTTACAGAATTTTGAGGGCACCGCCCTCCCCTCAACAGGTACCACCACCACCAGAAAGAGAGAGGAGGAGAAGACTGCCGCTCCCACAACCTCGGAGGGTGGTGGTGGCACAACAGGTAGCACTTCAACCAGAGAGAGTAGTGGTGCCACCACCACCCAAACTACCACCACTGAGGATCCTTCGGACCCCCTCACCACCCCATCCACCACAGAATTAAATAATCTAAGTGCCCCTGAGAGCCCTAATACTACTTTACTAGTTATAGGTAATTTTTTTTATGCAAATGTTGATACACATCATCAAATTTAATTGTTTTTAATTTGTTTTATACCCATTGTTGACTATAAGTTAAAACATTATAAGAAAAAAAGCATCACTTTGATATTAGTCAGAGAGCAAAAGCATTAGCTGATTTAAATATAAGAAAACTGAGCCTTATGAATTTTGCAATAAGAAAGTGGATTGTATAATGCATCTTTTGCATTTCTGTCACTTACTAAAGAGGCATATCTTGAACCCTGTCAACTTGACAAACTTTAATTTTTTGTTTTTATATATCTTTTCAGGTACTGTTTCCTGTGTCATATGTATTGTCCTGACCTTTACCTTCATACATCTGTGTAAGAGAAGACAACGCACTATTATCCAACGAATACCGTCACCTTTGCCAGTGCCACATCATTCTTCACCAATTTTCTTTCCACTTACACCGCCCTCAAGTATAGACACATCTACTCCCTTGTATACTCCGTCTTTATTTTCTACAAGTGAAACATCCAGTCTGTCTGATGTATCTGTATTTGATGTATCTACTATTCCTGCTGCAGCACCCCTATCTAAACCTAGCTATGAACAAATAGAGTTAACCACTTTTAACCTCTTGAAAAGGGTGACAAGGTCAATGAACAAATGCCAAACTAAAAAGAACATGTAAAGGAAATTTCATTTTTTCTCATTTCTTTTTTTTCCCCATCAAATTTATACCAAAGATATTAACTTTATGGAGGACTATTTTAGAAGGCGCAGAGTGCAATTTGTGTCTGTGTAATTTTCCTGCTTTATGAAGGACTTACAGCATAAGAAAAAAGAATATCACTAGAACTGCTTATAACCTTCATAAATGTGTTAATTCAAGTTACCTTAGCTCCAGTAAGAGTGCTATGACATAGACGAAATCAGTTTTAAAAGTGATTTGTAACACTTATGAAATGGAAGACTCGTTGTGTAGAAGTAGACTCAATTAAAAAAATACAATGTGCATGTTGTTCACGAAAATCAAAGCTTTCTCAATCAAAAAGAACAATTTATCATAGACCTCTGTGTTTAATAAATATTTTGTACTTGATGCTTCATGAATTCAATAACATATACTGTATTCATTTTTTATTAACTTTTATGTTATCACATATATACATGTTCAATATGTATAAACAAGCATAAAAATATTATCTTTACATCAAACTTCGTTTAGTTTGTTTTTCCCGCTGCATGCACAAATATAAAAACATACTGTTATTATCCCCTCGCGCAACTAGTTGCGGAGGGGATATAGCATCGCGAATGTGCGTATGTATGTGTGTTAGTGTGTTCGTTACCTTGTGGGCAAGATTGACAGAGAACCATTGCATTAACCTTTCTCAGCGTTTACATACGTGTGTGGCAGTATAAAAGGACGAAGCCTATTAATTTTCAAGTCCATTGATGAAATATTTCTTCAGATATTGCGTTTTTACTGCCTCGAAGCATTGACATTTTATGTACGAGTTGACAATAATCATTTGTGGGCAAGATTGACAGAGAACCTTTGCATTAACCACTCTCAGCGTTTACATACTTGCGTGGCAGTATAAAAGGAAGAAGCCTATTAATTCTCAAGTACATTGATGAAATATTTCTTTAGATATCGCATTTTCACTGTCTCGAAACCCTGACATTTTATGTACGAGTTGACAATAATCATTTCCGCCAGGGAACCAGTTTAAAAACTGTGTCGAGTCTGTTGGAACCAGATTAATAGAATTTGATGAACGTCGCGGTTTGATTACCAAACTCCACGGAATTTGGGATGCACGTTAAATTGAAAGTGTGTGTGTGTGTGTGGGGGGGGGGGGGGGGACGGGTTCCGACGTCTGTGCCACAAGTTCAAATAAACTGTCGATGTACATTGTTATTTTTCATAACGAAAAAAAATCCGTATTGCCTGGAACTGTGAAATATACTAATAAGGTTGGTAAATAATTAAAATTACTGAGACTTGTACATGTAGCATGCGTAATATATTTCTACTTGGTATAAAGGGAAACTGCCCAATTACGTATGCATATTATGACCGCCACCCCATTCCCAAATTAAATGCTACGCAATTTGATTTTTGTTAAAAATAGACACCCCCACCCCCTATTATTTTGTTAAAGAAATAAATAGAGCTGAAAAACAATTTAATACCTTTTATTAAACTTTACTACCCCAAATTGGGTATCAATGTTATGCCCCTCCACCAACCAAGACGCGTTGCACTTTGCATTTTGTAAAAAAAAAAATTGGATCAACAACAACACTCCACTCATTATTTTGTCAAAAGCAAGGAAGTTGATCCTAATGTTGTGAGTTTGAATCCCTTTGTGGGACGTGAAGATTGATCCTTCGAATGAGACCGTGTAAACCAAGGGCCAATGTCCCAATAGATGCTGGTACAAAAGGATCTCGCACTGCTCAATGGCCGTCAAGGCCTATTATGAGAAAAAATTAGCAGCTTTTCAAGGGCAAGCCTTCATATGAGCAACATATTCATGAGAGGGACATTAAAGAAGATACTTTGTACTATCAATCTTTGACATGTTTAACGTCCCTCTAGAGAATTTATCTCTCATGAGATATTGGCATTACCAGAGATGTTCCTGCCGCGAGGGGATGCTCCGCTTAGCGGTGCCCTTGTTGTTAGAAAATCGATCGGCGACTACCGTTTATACCCGCCTATACGTCGGTCCCCCTTTTAGTCAGTTGTATTTTATAAGCTTATATATCATAGGACTAACCTCATATAATACCATTCATTTCATAGCTCGCCTATAAGTCGAACATAGAGTTCTTGGACCAGAAATTAACTCCCAACCAGAAGTCTCTATCGAGACTGTAGCTCTACTGGTATGTACTTATCATTGCACTATTTTATGTATCTTTGTGTAGTCTACTTGTGTGCCAACTTATTTTGAAATCAAACTAGAACTGTAGAAGGAGTAGCATTTTTAAGGCATTTCACAGAAAATTCTATTTTTATTTTTAGTAACCATGGTAACACCATTCATCGAAATCAAAAACTTATGCACTATTCTATGTAGGGTAGTCTACTTGTGTGCCAAGTTATACTAAAATCAGACCAAAACAGTAGAAGGAGTAGTATTTTAAAGGAATTTCACAAAAATTCCATTTTTAATAATCATGGCAACATCGTTCATCGAAATTAAAAACCGATGTATATTCCATGTATCTTAGTGTAGTCTTAGTGTAGTCTATTTGTGTGCCAAGTTATTTTGGAATCAGACCAAAACTGTAGAAGGATTAGCGTTTTTAAGGAATTTCAGACCAAAACAGTAGAAGGAGTAGCGTTTTTAAGGAATTTCACAGAAAATTCTTTTTTAGTAACCATGGCAACATCGTTCATCGAAATTAAAAACCGATGCACTATTCTATGTATCTGAGTGTAGTCTACGTGTGTGCCAAGTAATATTGAAATCAGACTAAAACTGTAGAAGGAGTAGCGTTTTTAAGGAATTTCACGGAAATTTCTATTTATAGTAACCATGGCAACACCGTTCATCGAAATTAAAAATCCATGCACTATTCTATGTATCTTAGTGTAGCCTACTTGTGTGTCAAGTTATATTGAAATCAGACTAAAACTGTTGGAGGAGTAGCGTTTTGAAAAATTGTTTACAGACAGACAGACGGACGGACGCCGGACGCATTACTACCGCATAAGCTCTTCTGGTCTCTGACCAGTAGAGCTAAAAATCCGACTTATAGGCGAGTATATACGGTATGTATGTTGTGTTCAATATTAATATTTTTAAATTGCTGTATGGACATGTATCCTTAGCAATTCAAATTTTAAAAATATTTAATGTTCTATTATTTTGAAATAATTCTATATTTACAAAAGTGAAATACTGTTCATTTTTACTTTTGAAAAATAAAATCCATGAATAAAGTTTTGATTTAAGGACAGATGATATGAATGCTTTCACCGCGTGGTTTTAAATTTGTTATTCCAAATTTTACAAAAGTAGGATTTGAAGTGAAATTATATAAATAAGGATGGTTTCTATATTAGGGTATACTATTGAAAATCATAGAAGGTTTACAATTTCTTTACATTGTTGAATTGATTGATTGATAGTTTACTGTTTAACGTCCATCTCCAGAATATTTCACTGATATGGAGACGTCACCGTTGCCAGTGAAGGTTTGCAAATTTAGGACTACACTCGGCACGTACGACCTTTGAACAAAGAGGGATGTTTATCGTGCCACACCTGCTATGACACGGGGCCTCGGTTGATACGGTCTCATCCGAAGGAACGCCCCATTTAGTCGCCTTTTACAACAAGCAAGGGGGGTACTGAGGACCTTTTCTTACCCGGATCCCCACGGGGAATAAAAGACAAAGAAAAGGATTTTTGAAAAAAATTTTTAAATTAGAAAAACAACTTTATTGTCTATAACTTAGAAGTTTAGCCTAGATATTGAATACCTTTGGAAAAAAAATTATTCAACTTTTTTCAAAGATTAAACAAAGAGTAGAAACTAACACGCATTTCACTTCGTAGTATTTCACCAGAACAGTTTTAAAATTTGAATTTGTACATTTTACTTGGATCTACTTAACTTCAGAATTGAATCAATTTTCAATTACAAAAGAGAGAGAGAAATTAAGAAGGAAACATATTCAAATAACAAAATGTTAAAAAAAAAACTAATATGAGGGAAAACTACAAACCTGTTAGTTGTATAAAATTATGTTTTCCGTATTCTCTATTTTGGTGTCACAACTGTTTGAGTATAAGTTATATACAAGTTTCTTGACCTTATTCCTTGATAGGTCTTCACCTACTTTATGTTATCATGACCTCAGCCAATTTGAGAAGCATGACCTTTACATGACCGAGTTCAAGGGCTGGTCTGTATCCTTTAGTGAAGGTCAAGGTAGAATTACATGAATTAGAGAAGATTCGAGACTCATGGCCTTAAAATGACGTAACGTCAACTTCAGGTCAGTGACATGACCTTGTCCTTGTGTAAGGAAGTCATGTTTATAACCTAAATCTCCTAGGATTAGGGCAAGGTTAAAGCCTAGACAGTTTTTTTTAAATTACGGCAAGGTCATGACCTTGATATAGTTCTCTAAAGTGTGCAGAGGTGAAGGTTATGACCAAGACCTTATTGAATTAGGTCAAGGTCATTACCTTGACTTCATTTCATTGAAGTACTCTTTTGTGTCTGCGCATGCGCGTACGGTTTTCTACTTCCGTTTATTCCTGTTTGGGGGTTCGACTAGACTGTTAAAAGTCGATGCCAGATTTCCATCCAATGTCCAATAGTACGATGGCCGATATCAGCCATGGCACTCTACAATTAAATCAAATATAGATTACGTTGTCTGCTTTCTTATAGCTTTCGTAAAGTGTACAATATGGCAAGTCCTTCTAACATTTATTCAAGAAATAGTTAAAAGAAGTCTTTTCCTTTGGAGATATATCTCTAAAGCAAAAAGAGATATCTCTTTAAAGTAACGAGATATCTCTTTATCTTTGTTAAAAGAGATATCTCTCTAACTTACAGAGATATCTCTTCATATTTTCAAAAAGAGATATATCTTAAGGTGAAAAAGATATCTCCTTGATTTAAAAAAGAAATTATTTTGCGAGCAATCAACATGCCTTCTCCCTTTCACTTAGTCATTAAAGTGACGTTATTTTAACTACGAACCAATCAACATACTTCTTATAAACAATATACCCCGGGCGCCAAGAAAATGGCAGAGTGGATTGAAGAGGTGGTGGAGGTATCTTAAGGAGTTTGTCAAGAAGCTCCGACGTTAAGCAAAATTTACCAAGATACCTTGCAGTGTTTTGTGGGCAGTATGACTCGGACCATAGTCGAACCCCCAAACAGCGTTGTACACGTCCAGCACAATGTCTTATAAAGCCTTTAAAAAGCAATGTAGCCTTAATAAGATATTTGAAAATCTTAAAACTGCAGTAGGCCTACTCTCAGGATCTTTGCAAAGTCACATTGGTGTCGGAAGGATTTTAAATTTAAAAGGGGGACTTATTGAAAGTGTGAAGCAGGGGGGCTATACCAACAAAAGGTTCTGCAAAACCTAATGAGAGCCATGGCTCTCCATACTGTCCGCCATATCGACGTTGATGTGCAGGGAGAACATGAACTTTATTTTGGTATATTTCCTGGACAAGCCATTAAGTGGATTCTAGATAATGCCTTTGGATGCGTTAACTGCGTCAGGCATTTAAACCTGGAAAACTAAACAAGATTGTCCGATTTTTGGGGGAAGATTTTGTTGAGGACTTTTCTTAGTTGAATACTAATGGATTACAGCATCAGGAGCCTCAAGTTAAAATCAAACTTAACATTCAAGTATTTATTTGTGATGCACCAGCTAGAGCCTTACTAAAAGGGATCAAAGAACACACTGGTTATTATGCTTGTGAAAGGTGCACAGTTAAAAATAACCAAAATACTTTGTATTCAAAGATTGACTCTTCTTTAAGGGCAGGAGCCGAATTTTTATTGGTTGCTTATGATAATCACCAACCCAAGCCCTTTGATTGAACATTACATCCAGCTAGTTTGTTAAACTACATAGCGAGTTTCCTCGACAACCAAGATAAAGAAAGGTTTTTGGTTGAAAGAGGGAAGGCAACTGAATTTAGACAATTTTTGTTACTCACTGGCCATATTGTTTTAATGAACATCGTTACAGAGACAATGTATGAACATATTTGATTGATTAATTAACCTGTCTTATATTTCATTCGATGACACTATATTATTAAATTCTTTTCCATTTCCATACAGAGAAGTCCAAACCGTTTTGAGGCCCCCGACAGAAAACTGAAATACGTCCTAAAATGGAGGTCTTCGAGAGTCATACAGACTCTAATGACCAAGCCACAGTGTCTAAGGAGTTTGAACTTCTACAAGGGTTTAAAAAGCGGATCTCCATGGACCTGAAGCAATACGAGATGATCGTGCACTATTTAACAGATAAAGATGTGGACCCTGAACCTCCGCTAAAAAGAGTAAAGCTTTCCGCTATACAATACTGTCAACAGCTGTTAATAAAACAACAATAGCTAAACTGGTCAAGTTTCTGGTCAGAGAGAAAATTAAACTTCATTTTAATAACGATGAATAAATATTTGAACCTCGTGGGGATTTCCAAGGACTCGTACTTGTAACAATACATTGAAGGATAATTTCTACTCGCTCCAGCAAAATCTGTGAAGACATTTTTAGCGATATTTTTAATGAATACTAGTATCAGAGGAGGAGAATGTAGTCGAGTCCTGTCCACACTCTTCAATGTGTCAAAATCCAGCATTAGAAAATGTATCAATTCTGTGCGTTCAGCCCATGCAGAAAGATTTGTGTCAGCGAATTTAGGTTTACAGCACATCACACGTTCTGATGTAATGCAGCATCACACAAGACAGATTCCTTGACTCAAGCTGGTAATCAGGTGATTTCGGATGTGACGTATGTAGGGTGGACATTTTCATTTCCAGAGACACCCTTTAGCTTACGTAAGGGACACTGTGTCAACAACTGGCCACTTTATATCAGTGATCGGTCCATATCTTGCTCGAAACAATGATGCCATTATAATCAAACATATTATGAAGGACATTTGTAACTGGCTGCAAGAGGACGATATTTTTATCGTAGATCGTAGAAAGATTTCGTATAACATACCAGTCTTCTATATGGCGGTAAATTTTACACCATAACAGACTCCAACGAAAAGTTTCTTGTCCGGGGCATATTTTTTCTCTCCTTGGCCCATTCTTCACCAAGAGATTGCCCTTGGTGACCTTGAACCATGTTTTAAGTCATGGTCATAGCAGATTTGTATGAAAAATTTCTTGTCCGGAGCATATCTTTTCTCTCCTAGACCCAATTTGGCTCAATCTTCACCCATACAGTTCCCTCTGGTAACTTGTGTGGAGTGACCTTGAACCATGTTTCTAGGTCAAAGGTCAATGTCATTGCAAACATATGTAAAATTCTTGTCCGCAGCATATCTTCACTTTCACAATCTGGCTCATACTTCACTCACAGAGTGCCACTGGTCAATGAATGTGCAGTGACCTTGAACAAAGTATGTAGGTCACGGTCAGAACTAGCCTCTCTGTTTAAAGTCTTTGTTTGGTGCATAACTTCCCCCCGTTAAACCCAGAAAATTTATAACTGAGAAAACAAGATAACCTCGATATAAATCTGTAAATTTGCAATATCAATGAAGTAATACTAATTAAATTATTTATTTTTATTGTAGTACACAAATCTTTTTCTTCAAAATTAACCCAATAAAGCACGTTCGCTGCATTCGTTTGTTGTGCGCCTTGTGTGAATGTTCTGAGAGATCACTTGACATTGTTCTTTTGTATTTACACGTGTTTCCGGTTAGGTGACCTAATGTGATCTTGCTGTTTTCATCTCAGTAATATGCATGTTTAAATATCTGCACTAAGTATATAAGCATTGTTCCCGCCAAATTATTTACACCCACGATTTTTGCTTTCAAGGTAGAAAACCGAATTTGTACCATGTGTTTTAAGTATTCTTCAAGGTATTTACTTGGAGTTTATGTAATTGGATTCCTGTTAAACTTACAGTTTACCTTTATTTTAGTTATCATGTAAACGTGTTTTATATTTTACTTTATGAATTAATTTCTACAGCGAAAATCGTATTATAATGTGTGTTGTTAATGTCTGTTCTCAAATCTTAAGTTTTCGTCTTGTGTGTGTATTGTGTTGTTAGAGTATGTTTGATTTATACTTTGTAGGTTAATTACTATAAGCATGTAAATAATTCTTTTTGTGCCGAATCCAGTGTTGGAATCTTTCCTACAAAAGACCCGGTAACAATGGCGCCCAACGATGGTCCAGGACTAGCTGCAAACGCCCAGGACCTAGCGCTTACGTGCTATTTTGAAACAGCTATTATCTTCTAGAATGGAATTCCGTCCAAGTCAAATAGTCCTACAACATTTTTATAAGGTCAAGGAGAGTTTTGGAAATAGCTTGAATACCCTTAAATATTAGGAATTCAAACTTAAAACATAGAAAGAAAACATTAAGTACAATATGCAGTGCACCAGAACATTGACGTTGACCCATTTCTTTCTTCCAGGTCAAATGGAAAAAAAAAGGTTTTACCATAACTTGAGACACCTTTAACATTCAAACTTCAAAATGGTAATATGCAGAGGAAACATTAAAGAAAGGGGTTTGTGATCACAATATTTCACCATTACACAATATTATTGGGTCAAGGTCAAACTTTCACATCAAAATAGAGTTTATGTCATAGCTTTAGTACCCTTTGATATTAGGTCTTCAAAGTTGTAACATAGAAAGAATATATTAAATACAAGATCTATCAAACCAAGACTTAACCTTGACCCTTTTCTTTCTTCAAGGGCATATAGAGCAAAATCTGTTTTGACTATAACTTGTAAACCCTTTGACATTTTGACTTCAAATCTGGAACATGCAGGGGCCACAGAGATGGAGAGTTTATGAGATAAACGTTCCTATAAAATATATCTAAAGTCATAACTTCAGACCTTTCTTCGAATTTTAAACTTAGAACAAGTAAAGACAAGATTTAACCTAAATACACTATATCAAATTATTTGACTTTGACCACTTTCTTCATTCAAGGTTAAATTAAGATAAAAACAAGACCAGGCCATAACTTTATATCATTTTTAAGATTTAAAAGATGCACTGCATTATTATTTTTAACTTTGACAGTAGAACTACATTTGTAGTTGTCGGTGAGAAAGGGGAAACGTGTTTTTTTTGGTAAAAAAAAAAAACAATAATTACTAGTTACTCAAAGCGAATACCGCATGTTAAACAGTGCGGAGAAAACCTTCATTTTTGGTATATCTGATTAATTGAACTCAGTCAGCTGATCGAACAATACCGCCTGACTATTGTTGTTAGCTGATGTTTTAAGTTCTTGATTTCTTCAGCTTGTTTGGCTATTGTCATGTTTACTTGGTTGAAAACTGATTGTACAGCCTTTTCTAAAGTTGGTGTTATAGCACTTACCAAAACAAGGACAAGCAGAGACATAGCTTTAACAAGCCTTTATATATTTGTCAGTGTACGAATATTCCGAAGAACGAGTTGTTCTTTAAAATAAACAAATATTAAAGATAAGGCAAACATAAACTACTCGTAATATTAGACTTTGAAGTGTTGTATGTAAAAACTGACAACGCTGGTAATCGTTTATAGTTGTATTCAGTATTATAATCACACAAGACTTACAATATTATTATGTGACCAAATGTGCAATCTCTCCTGCAAACGCACACCACCACCATGCACTCAGACCATTCTCTATCCAGAGTTGTCGTTCCCGCTTCTCTCCCACATACACCTCTGTCAACGCTTGTTATACAAGATTCTTGGAAAAATTGTTTTTGATTAAAAGTTGTATTATAATTGTGTGTAACTATATTTCTTATCCGAAAACATAATTTATTTTAATTTGTTATATCTTAAAGAGATTTTTGAATTAAGATTTTAATTTTTACTCCGCAAAATAGTTCCCTAAAATCTGAGAAAATAAGTCGTTTTGAGTGATTATAGATTTAAAATAAATAATGAATTATCATCTTTATCAATATTTACAATAATTAAATATCATTTAGATTTCGAATCTTCCCTGTTTTAAATTTGTACAAGAATCTTGTACAACGAGCGTTGACAGAGGTGTTGTGAGCGTAGTGGAAGACAACTCTGGATAGAGAATGGCACTCAGACCAGACGACAACTTCTCCGCTCATGCGCATCCCAACCGGTGTCAAGTTAAGTCGTAACTGAACATACTCATACCACACTACACTACATTATCAACTAGCAAAGAAATACTATCATCTTGTAACACATCAATAGAGGGCACTGTCGGACACTGTTCCTTATATGTACGAAATTTGTGTCGCAAAATTAATCTGTCTTCTTGAGCAACCTCTCTAGTCATTGCCTCATCTTCTACTACAGAAACATCCTTCCACTCATGTAAGGGATGAGTTGCATGTGAAATGCCACACTTACTGTTGCAAACATCACAGCATAAATGGCTGTCTACAGGATCGGCTGTAGCAAGATAAGCTGAGGAGATTATCTGCCTTCGACATTCATTTTCTGATGAAACAAGTCTCAAAATTTCTGGATCAATTTTCTTGTAAAGTTTTTTGTTCTTCTTGACCAAAAGTATTTCTTCTGAAAAGGCGCCGTCTCTCCCTGCTCGTCCCATCTGCTGTGCGAAAGTATCTAGGTCATGGGGTACCCCATAATGAATAACACAATGTAGATTCTTAAAATTTACACCCATTCCGGCTGCATTGGTACTTATCAATACTCTGATTTTCCCAGTTTCACTTCCCATATCTGTGCAAATATTTTCTTTCACAAATTCAGGGGTCTTACTATGGTACATGTTCACAAGCTCTGAACTCCCTATGAGTCTTGACAACATGCAGAATAAGTGGGAACAATCCTTAATTGAGGAACAAAAAATTAAATGTCTTTCAAAGTCACTCTTCTTCTGCATTACTCATTTTATAAGCCAGTAAAGTAGCTTTTCGTCATCTACATTGTTTGGTTTCGTGATTACCGTAATTTTAATGTTTTGGCGATCAGGGTTGTCCAGAATCACAACATTATCTGCCTTGAAACAAAGACTTTTCATAATCTTTTTTCGGTTTGTTGGACTTGCCGTCGCTGTGAAATGCCAGTACTGGAACATTCAGACTTAATGATCTAAGTTCTCCAATATGAATGGGCTTTCCTGTGCAGATCCATAGCCCCTTAAAAAATTTGCAAAGCTCTGTTTACCTTAAAGGAATACTTTTATACAAGAAAAATACATTTTCGCGAAGGCTTCGCACCGCGTTCTTGCGCAAAAAGTTATTAACAGTATTTTTTTTATATTAATAGGGTACAAATGTCACTTTTATAAGACCTTTTTTAAGAGTTCCAAAATCCTTGAATCTTGTAAAGATAAATAAAATGAAATGTTGCATGAAAAAAAATCCTGAGGATCAGATATCCTTGAGGGTTATAACTAGTATACATATTGTGTAGATATGAAGATATATATAGAACGAAGATATTTTGTGCTTACTAACATGCATGTAATGTGAAAAACCATATATTAAGATTCCTCAGTAAAATATTTTTTTAAACAAATCTGACATTTTCGTTTTTGTATTGTTTAGCACTGGCGTACTTATTCAGATATGAGAAAAGTGAAAATAATTGACAATTCTTAAGCTCAAAAAAAAAATTCAGTCCCCCCACCCGTGGCACAGTGGTTAGAGCGTTTGCTCTAGAGTCGCGAAGTAAGGAATTGATCCTTACGTTGCTGTTTCGAATCCCACTGTGGGACGTGGATATCTGTCCTTTGGATAAGACTATACAAACCGAGGTTCCACGTTGCATTAAATGTTGACACTACAAAGATCTTTCCCTGCTCAATGGTCCTGTGAAAAGGACAAAATTTGCAGCTCTCCATCGGCAAGTGATAGTGTCTCCATATGAGTGAAAATTTCTTGAGAGGGACGTCAAACAATGCACAATCAATCATGAAAAAAAACAATACAAATCTACAAAAGGGACATTAAATGGAAACCCCTTGGTAATCAGATGCTTAGGAGGAGTAAGTGTATATATTATACTTTCATGAAAATTACTTGAATCTGATTCGTCAACAAACATTTGATAAAAAAATACTACTACCAGCTGACGCCCTCATGGGAAGCAACAGTCAACATTGCTTGACGACGGATGGTATTACAAATAAATAGCGACTGCGTTGAATTTATGCACGCACGGTTCACTGTAATATTTATTTGTATAAAACATGCAGTATAATATAATAGATATTGCATGTTGTTGAGTGTAACATTGAAAATCCCCCCCCCCCCCCCCGAAAACCACGGCTGCGCTTCGGTTTACAATGGTTTTTCTTGCGGTGAAAATTTTCAATGTTACACTCAAGTACATGCAATATTTATAAAATATCCCTTGTTGACTGAATTAATATTTATCAAGAAGGTTCTTTATAACTGTAACATTAGGGCATTCCAAGTTTTTTTTCTATGTTGAGTCTGCGCCTTGGAGTTTGACAAACGGCATAAAAACAAAATCAGTCCTGAAATTGATTATTCCACTACGATAAATAATAATTAAATGTATAATATTTTACTCATTCAAAATCATATTTTCCAAGCAAAATATGTATTATATGAAATTCTATGAATGGTAGTTCTTTTAACATTTAGGTTTGTGATCTTTGTAAATTTGAAGGATAGGTGGACACTGAGAATAATAAGAAAAACTTGGTATGGTCTTGTTTTTAAGTTATATCAATACTCTAATGAGAGAAAACTACTAATGACATAGTTGTCTGTTATTCCTTTATAAAGAAGATAGGGGGATAAGGCGGGCAAAGTGCCTATTGTGCGAGATATAAAAAATGAGAAATAAAATCTCAATTGAATCCAGATTTTACTTAATATTTCATTTAATATTAAAGTATAATTTATGTAAAATCTCTACAATTTACAAAAATCTCACGAAGACTGAAAATATTTGCCTTTGCATTTTCTCATAATTAAACGAAGTTTTTTAATATGAGTGAGTCTTCACTCCATTTTTTAAAAAAAAAAATAATCCTAAAAGTTTGCAATGGAGTATTCAATTTATGTTTTACAAAATCATGGAGCAAAGACCTAGGTTACCTTAAAATTACACTTTTATGACAAAACATTCGCATCTTTCTGTCCATTTAACCGCGGGTCATATCACAAATGTGCTTGTAAATTATCATGAGCCATGTGGCATCGTTAGTCTCCATGTCAAAGCAGTTTGATACGTCGGCTTTTTATTGCTGGGCTTCGAATTTCAAAAACCCCATCTTATATTTTTATAGGAAAATTCTTTACGATTTTTTATTCTCTCCGAAAAGATATTTTTTAGCAATTTCATAAATTTCAATAATGAAAATTTAATTCAAATACTTCATTCAGATATTGAATAAGATGTCTTAATATCTGACGAAATAGGCATTCTGTTTGCATTGTTCCCCCATCTTCTTTGTCATGTTAAAGTGTCAATTTGTAAAATAATTTTTACAAATTCCTGCAACTTTGTTGTGATTGATACATTTATTTCAACATTTATTTCAACATTTTTAAAGCAATATATTTGATACGAATTTATGACATACTCGTAGAAAGTGGCCACATTTTCATGAAGCAGCAGCAGCAAATCTTCAATTCTATGGTTGTTGTAACCACCCAGGAAAGGTATTTCATTGCGAGAAAAAAACTAAAAAATCAGGAAAACAGAATTTTAAAACATACAAGGGTTTTCTGCTTTGTCTATTTAATGGCCGGCACGCGCGGCAAGGCTTGCCTTATTTGTCTAAAACTTACAAAGTTAAATAAAATGAAAATTGTTGCAAGAAAAAAATTATTTGCAAGCTTTATTTTGATGCATTTCTAAATGATTAATTTTTGAAATTATCCTTCTTGGTTGAAGATTAGACATGCGTAAAACACTTGGAATTCTTGTGTCCCTTTCTTAGTATGAAAACAACTAAAAAATTACCGCTCAACCAAATTGTTTGTCTCCTGATCTTCGTGAAAAAATGGCGACCATAATTACTCCAATATGGTCCCAATTTGTTACACCAATTCGTTTGCAAATAGTTTGCCACTTCTATAGTTGGCATTTCCTCAGGAATTTGAGGAGAGGCATTGTTTTCTCTGTTTATCATATTTGGCTGTATAACTTCCTTGATAAAATCACTCTATTAAAAAATGACACTTTTTAATAAAAAATTGTATGTATTTAGGAGGCTTACTTATATCATTTGTGAATAAGAATTAATTGATTTCTGTATTGCTACTAAATACATGGACGTATTTCATTTCAATTTTTTCAGGTAAAAATATCACAGAATGTCATGATTAACAAATTAAAACATTAAAGACTAACATACTACTAAAAAAAAGAAAATACACACACATTATCTCAGCACTATGCTAATTAAGAAACATCAATTTAACATATATATGTAATTATTATTAAATACATTGCATGACATACAGTTGATAAATATTACCTGAGGATAGCCCATAAAAGCCTAATTAAAAAGGCTTATTTCCAATGGGGTCCTCAATTAACAGCCATGTTAGTAAACAAAAAATTAACAAAATTACATAAAAATTGGAATTTAGGCAGGTACTATTATGAGTATAGCATAATGCTTTGAAAAATGACATGTTTACAGTAGCATGTTTTGTCTTGGTAATTATCACAAAATGCTTATGATACTAAAATAATAAATAATAAAATTAGACAAGCATTTTTATGTAGTAACACTAGTATTTGTAGATAAATAAGATTTTACAGCTTTCTTAAACCTTTGTTTAGTTTTCACCTCTTTAATCTCCAAGGGCAATGAATTCCAATCTTTGATTGCATTATAAAAAAAACATGATGACTCTTTCCCTTTTATCTTTGGTATAATAAAATTCTTATTTGTAGCACTTCTTGTGATATTATTATTTAAAACAAAATGTTCATGTAGGTAAGCTGGTGCATTGCCATGATATATATTAAAAACATGATTTAATCTTAATTGTTTAGCCCTATCCTCCACTCTTAACATATTTAGAGAGTTTAAAATATTATTAGAAATACTCTCTCTGTATGATACTTAAAACAATATTTTCACATGAAAGAAACTTGTCAATACAGATTCCTAAATATTTAACAGTGTCAGAAACTTTAATAATATGACCATTACACACAATTTTAAAATCTGTGATACTGTTCAGCTTTCTTGGAGGACCAAACAAATTAGATTCTGTCTTACCTAAATGGAGTGACAATCTATTGTCAACTAACCAAGAAGAACATTTGTCAAGAACAATGCCCAGTTTTTGAGCAATAATAACAGGATCTCTGTGTGCATAAAAAATGGCACTGTCATCCGCATATAAAATTAATTTATAGTCATCATCAATACTGGCAGTCATATCGCTGACATATATTAAAAATTATACAGGTCCTAAGATGCTGCCTTGAGGAACACCACAATCTACAGTATTAAAGTCTGAAGAAGTATTGTTGACATGAACTTGTTGTTGTCTACAAGACAGATAAGATTTGAACCACTCAGTGGATAAAACTCCTAAAACTTTTAACTTATCACATAAAATTGTATGATCAACAGTGTCAAAAGCTCTTTGCAAATCTAACATTACCATACCTGTAAAAAGCCCTTTGGATGTATTACTTTTAATAAAATCTAACATATGTATTAAAAAAGTATCTGTTGAAAATTTGTTTCTAAAACTTGATTGATAAGAATACAACAAGTGATTATTGTTTAAAAAATCTAAAAGTAGAACATGGACACATTTTTCCAAAATCTTTGAAACTATACATAATATACAGACAGGTCTATACTTTCCAACTTCAAGGGAATTTCCTTTCTTGAACAAAGGCTTAACTCTTGCCATTTTAAAATCATCTGGTACAATATCGGTGGTTTTAGATTTGTTTACAATGGACATTATAGGTTCTTTAATATAAAAAGCACCATCTTTCAAAAACCTTGTTGGTATATTATCTAAAGCAGTACTTTTATTTACATTCAAACTTTTTAGTTCTTTGTATATAAAATCTTCAGTCACAGGTTGAAGTACAAAAGTTTTGTTTTCTATGTTTTTATCTGCATAAAACTGTCTAAAAACCCTTGAGGTGACAGAAAACATATATGAAGGATTAGGTAATTTACTTACATGTTTTAATGCAATAGTTGTAAAAAATAAAACAGTTCAAATAATCTGCTAAAGTTTTCCCTTCATGTTGTACTATACCATCCATGTTTAAGACAATGTTTTCCCTATTTTTTTGTTTATATTTGTATCCTATGTTCTTGAGATGTTGCCACAATTTTTTTAGGTTCTGACCTATTTTCTTCAATTTTGTCTTGAAAGTAAGAGGATCTAGCTTTCCTTACTTCTCTCTGCACTTGATTTCTCAATTTACAAAATATCTTATTGTCTTCCTGACTTTTATGTTTTCTTTATAAATACAATTGTTTATCTCTATCTCTAATGAGGCCTAAAATATATGAAGTCATCCATGGCTCTGTTCTTTGCTTGACCCTTATTTCAACAATAGGAGCTAGTGTATCAAAAATATTCTAATTGGTAAATATCTGTTTAAAAATAGACCAGGCTTTATTGACACATGATGTGTTTAAACATTCACTCCAATCTACACTTGATAAAAGAAACTGTAACGTTTCGATGGAATAGTTTTTCAAACATCTTATCTTGATAATATTATGACTTTTAAAATGGCCCCTTGGGACTTTTCTAGTACAAAATGTCAAAAAATGATCACTAATACCAGTGGTTATAACACCAGAGTTAACAATATTTTCTTTAAAAATTACATAAAATGTGATCAATAATAGACTCTGTTTCACATGTAACTCTTGTATGGTCAAGTATAATTTGGCATAAGCTAAATAAACTTAAAATGTTCATATGACGTACCTCAATGAAGCTTTTCAACATTCCATGCTGCTCTTCATATAATGACTTATCATGACCATGCAAAGTGGCGGACCTGAGAAAAAAAAAAAGAATATCACATTTCTGCCTATGTTTCCAGAAATTAGTTATCAATGTTACCGCAATATAAACAGATTGTTTTTGATGAGTGAAAAATGGTGAGACCATCATTAAAGATATGCTGGTTTCCCTCGAATGTAACCTGAAATTCTCAAAGTTGTGTCGATATTAAGGTAGTCAAAAAGATTTTTTTTGTGTAGAGCAGCTTTGAAAATGCATGCTAGGATTTGAAAAAAATTATACCTTATAAATATTAAATATTTAATATTAAGAAGAAAGTACAAAAGAAAGACATTTGAGAACAGAATGCCATTTAAAAGACTTCATTACTCACCTAATAACATCTTTTGCATATTTTGGATTTGCAAGGAAACGTTTTAAGGTTCCCGATGGCTTCAGACTCCAAAAAGTGCACGAGCATTTTGCAACAATACCGGTAATTTTTTTAATGCAAAACAGAGACAGGAAATATTAGATTTTCACTAGCTGACTTAGCCACATACCTCCTGTACCTAATTCCTCCATTTTTTTTTTATTTTTCAACGTTGTTAATTATTCCAGTATAATTAAAAATGTGATAGCATTCATCTCAAAGTGCACTAAGAAAAAACCAAGACAAATTGTGTTCTGAAGTTTTTTTTAAAGAGTCAGTGGCGCTGGAATATAGAGAACTGGCGCTGAAGTAAACAATATGGCAATGTGAAGCAGAGAGGTAATTAAAATGTTAATATCTTGGCATACTAGAAAAGCATAACATTGAGTCATATAAGTATTCATAAAACAATAGAAAGTTAATGCCAGTTATCCAAATGATTCCCCTCTTATTATGTATACCTGATTAATGATTCTTTTTTCAAGATAGTGATATATTGTAAATGATAAAGAGCGATAATGTGGTTGAGACAAGGCAACCCTTAAAACATTCTTTCTTTGGAATTGTCGCCTGAAAAGTTTCAGACACAGGAGGGAGGGATGGAATTTGTTTTTTTTAATTGAACATAAATTTTAAAATTTTTATAAAAAAATCTTAGTAAACAGTAAATACATTTTCTGGCTTAAAATATCTACCGTCAACAGAAAATCCTTATTTTAAATAGATCTGACACTTTATTTCATTGTTTTGTTTGGTGCATGAGATACATGGAATGTGAAATGGAAAGTAAATTGATAAGATAGAAAAAATATTTCTACTTTTGGTCAATAATTTTTCAGGAGATGGCATTTTAAAGAGGCGGGAGGCAATTTAAAAAAAAAAACAAGTTTATTTTGGCTCAACAATGAATCTACAAGTATGTAGCCTTGTCTTGCATGTTTTGTACTGCCACCGTAGAAAGAGTTAATTTTTACAATTCATTGGTCCTTATATTAACTCTCAAACAGTCAGAGGTTCGTATGATGTAAAGCTCTAGCAATTGTAACATAATGCTTTCAAAGACATAAATAGCAAAAATTCGAACTACTTTCTTTCTCTTCAGTTAATCTGTTGAGGACATAAGCGGGTTTTTTTCCTTAAATAACCATTCCCAATGCCAAATAACGTAAATTTTTCCGAATTCTTTGACTAAAAATTCAAGCAGAATGCTAAGCAGAAGATCACGAGCATTGCATTTCTTGTGAAATGAAACATTGTACAAGTTGACTAATTGTTTCACTTCCGCTTAAATCGAAAGTAGAGAAAGACGTAATTTGGCGGGACCAGTGGTTTAAATAGACAGCGTAGTATCATGCATTTTGATAAATTGAAAACATAACATTGTGAAAACAAGGGACGTTGTTTTAAAAAACAAACCCTTTCCATATGGTCGGAAAAGAAACGCTGGACATCTTCACTCAATTTTCTCTTTTTTTTTTAAGTATAAACCAGTAGAGCTACAGTCTCATCAGAGTCTTCTGGTTATTACAATAACCTGAGATTGTATAGAACATGTATTTATGTATGCAGTCAGCAATGTTTTTCCATTTTTCATAAACAAGGATTTTTTTAATAAGCACAGGGAAAACGCCACAGACACTGTTTATATTCCATTATTGAATTGCTGGGAAAGAGAAATAAATCCTGAGTGAAATACATGTATACAAGACTGGTTTAAAGGTTTTATTACATAAATATAACAAAACACTTATTATCACTGCTGATAATAGTCTAACTATATTTCAAAAGTTTTTAAAATATTTGAAGTCAAAAGTTTTTGGTATCGCCTGGTTTTGTTTTTAATAGATTTCTGGTTTAAAAGGTAATTGCAGTTTTTGGCTAATTAGAGCATTCAAAACCTTATTCTCACCGAGAAAAAAAAAGGATATTGTATATCTTGTGATTGAAAAATATCCATATTATTTTTCTAAAATCTTTTTTCATTATCATTAACTGAGAAATATTCCAAAACAAGTTGCACTGTGAGAGAAATATGTAGACAGAATATCACTTCTCTCAGTTATTCGGTCAAACTATGACCTCTGATCTCCAAATAACATTTGCACAGAATTGAACATAGTTTCTCTTCAATAGGTTCATCTCAGAAAGATATAATGCAAATGTAAATATAAGGCAGTTGATCTGTCAGGCATTGGCAACAGTTTGCAGGCCGGTCTGACAAATCAACTGTTGCTGTTAACCCGACTCAACAACTACATAATAATGAAACAATCGTATAGGATTATAATTTTAAATTAACTACGAAAAGTTGTTCAGTTTAATGAATTAAAAAAAAATTCAATATATTTTTCAAAACATATCCAGCATAAGAAGTGTGTGGTCCACCATCAATTTTGAAAAAGAAAGAGGAATCAGAAGGTAAATTATAGGATTGTACATGATCTGTAGTTGAATATGCATGATTTTTATCCAACGAGCAGTGTGTTTTTTATCCTCAAGCCTTGGTGAGGGGATAAAAACAAACAAGTTGGATAAAAATCATATCTAACTACAAATCATGTGAGGTTCTCTTTATCCCATGTTTTTTACGCCACAAATAATTTTAACACTGTTTTATGTAGGACTTCACTACAGTTTACTTCTTACCTCTAACGCAAAACCCATAGTGACGTCACAACACTATTTATACCGTCTCATCTAAAGGAGCGGTCTTCACGTTGCACCCCACAATTTTTTTGCCCAAAACTTTTATGGATGTAGGTCTATAAATGGCTTTGATCATTTCGACTTAGAAAGTAAAAACTCTTAACATCACAATAGCACTACGTTATTACTTATGCATGTATAAGGAAGGAATATCCAAATTTAGATTCCTCGACACCTGAATATAGGCTCGGTTCTGTGATTATGGATATTGCACATCATAGGCTTTTTAAACCCGCACGTTTCACGGAAGAAAATGCAGCTAAAACAATCCGTCTTTTCCTTAAACTTCAATATGCCAATAAAGGAATTGACGCGGTTAATATAAGTAATATTCTTAATCACAAAAGGGTCCAGTCTTGTATTCCACCATATTTCAAGTTAAAGACTACGCCTTGTATTTCCTACAAATATACATCGACCATTGCTTCCAAACTTTTCAATTACAAAAACACTTTACATGGCCTGGATATCGACTATCTGAAAAATAATCCCCTTTCGTGTTCATGTTCTTCTTCGCCCTATAACTATAGTCCTGCTGGACACGTTATTACAGGTGACGTAAAAATAGTTCGTAATGAGGACCTTAGATCACTTATTTTAAAAGGTCCTAAATATAGGGAACCCCGATCCTTCAACTGGCGTCGGAATTTCATAAATATTATGGATTCTGTTGAAAATTACGCCAGACGATGGGCTAGATATGAAAAAGAAGACATTGACACCTTGTCAGAATGGATTAAATGTATCAGATCCATGTTAAAGTCACGTATTAAAAGATTGAGGGGCAAAATGAAAACCATCTATCCTTCTGTGTTCAATAAACCAGAAGTGAAAAAAGAATTAGATAGATTACACGATCAGTACGTACTGGTTCCTGCCGACAAAGCAGGTAACAACATTGTCTTCGTTTGTAAGGCTCATTATATAAATTGCATTCTAGAAGAACTTGGATTTAATTCTACAAGTGGTAATCCTACTTATACATATACTTCTCTTTCTAAGGAAGAAATTCTTCAAAATCACCTGTCAGTTTTGAATACTTTTAATATTCCACAGAGCCAAAATGAATTTGAACTACCTTATATATATTGGATTCCGAAACTTCATAAGAATCCTTACAAACAAAGATACATTGCAGGTTCCAGTAAATGTTCAACCAAGCCTCTTTCGTTACTTCTCACTAAAATATTGACAGTAGTGAAGGAAAAACTTCAAGAGTACTGTACAACTATATATTCAAGAAGTGGTGTAAATCAGATGTGGATACTTAAAAATTCTAAAGAACTTTTGGACAATTTGAAATCACAAGACTTTACAAAAATCAACAGCATAAAAACTTACGACTTTTCAACTTTATACACAACAATTCCCCACGACAAATTAAAATCCAGGCTTTTTGATATCATTGACAGCTGCTTCTTCAACAAAAATGGAACTCGTAAGTTTACTTACCTCGTCATTGGTCATTTGAAAAATTATTTTGTTAAAACAGATTCTGATTGCACACATAAGTACTCTGAAGTTGACATCAAGAAGATGCTTGAGTTTCTGATTGACAATATCTATGTGGTTTTTGGAGACCAGGTATTCCAACAATCTATTGGAATTCCCATGGGTACAAATTGCGCTCCGTTATTAGCAGACTTATTTTTATATTCATATGAAGCAGAATTTATGCAAAATCTTTTGCGTGAAAAGAAGAAAACACTTGCTGTGGCCTTCAACTCGACATTTAGATATATCGACGACGTATTGTCAATTAATAATGATAATTTCCATTCCTACGTCGACACGATATATCCTGGTGAGCTTGAGATAAAAGATACCACAGAGTCCGACACTTCTGCTTCATACTTGGATATTTTACTTGAAAAAGACACTAATGGTAATCTAACAACCAAGCTATATGATAAACGTGATGACTTTAACTTTTCTATCGTCAACTTCCCTTACTTATGCAGCAATATACCTTCATCACCTGCATACGGAGTATTTATATCTCAGTTGATTCGATACGCAAGAGCATGCTCTACGTATGAACAATTTCTTAAACGAGGTAAATTATTGACAAGCAAGTTGATGAAACAAGAATATCAACAGTCTCGTTTAAAGTCATCATTTCGTAAATTCTATGGTCGATACAATGACCTTGTCAGCAAATACAATTTATCATTGAATGAAATGCTGACTGACGTTTTTCATACCAATTGTTAGTCCATTATTTATACACTGAATTGACTACGGATTTTTTCCGTTATTTCCTGATTATGACAATAAGCACACGGCGGGTGTGACCGGTCAGCAGGGGATGCTCACTCCTCCATGGCACCTGATCCCACCTCTGATGTTTCGGAGGTCCGTGTTTGCTCTGCTCTTGTTTTGTATATTTGTGTAATGGACGTTGAGATTGAATACTGTTCGTTATTTCCATATTCTTATAAGCAATAGTTTTACAGTAAAAAGAAACATCTAGCTTTTACAAATGAATAATGAAACAAACAACAAACAGAATATACTGTGAAATCCCATATATCATTTTTGTAGCAAAAGTTTCAAATTTATCTGTGAAGGAATTTCCCCCTTAAAATAAAGATCACAAAAAGATAATGTGTACAAGTTTATTCATTCCCATTATTTCAGTTGTGATAGAATAACACTTGATGATTTGATTTTCCGCTTTTAAGTTTTCTGGAATTTTGCAGATAGAAGTAAACCATCCTCTAAAAAAAGAAAAACCACCACTCAGAAGAAAAAACTCTGACATTAGAACATGAGAAAAAGAATTCAGAAGATCAAGTTAGAAAAAGAAGTCTTGGAAATAAAGAAATCGTATTACAACTTAAAAGTTCAAATGTTCGATAATGAGCATCCTGAGGTGGTGGCTCAGATACTCCCAGTACATGAAGTTAAAATTTAAATATCTTTTTATAGATGACTTTCACATTTACAAGAATTATTTCCCTTGGTAAGGGCTATTTGGAATTCGGAAACAGAAGGATATGGAAATAACGAACAGTATTCAATCTCAAGTGCATTAAACAAATATACAAAATAAGAGCAGAGCAAACACGGACCTCCGAAACATCAGTGGTGGGATCAGGTGCCATGGAGGAGTGAGCATCCCCTGCCGACCGGTCACACCCGCCGTGTGCTTGTTGTAATAATCAGGAATTAACGGAAAAAATCCGTGGTCAATTCAGTGTATAAATAATGGACTAACAATTCGTATGTAAAACGTCAGTCAGCATTTCATTCAATGATAAATTGTATTTGCTGACAAGGTCATTGTATCGACCATAGAATTTTCGAAATGATGACTTTAAACGAGACTGTTTATATTCTTGTTTCATCACCTTGCTTATCAATAATTTAACTCGTATATGTATGCTGCATCGTTGTTTCGACTGTCAGAAAGATAGGGACCTATGACTGTCTGGAAATATCAATCCTTTGAGACAACAACCATGGGCTTCACCATGGGTCGACCTTTATGCAGGTACATGTATAATAATAAATAAGTTGAAGAATTAAAAATGCATTTTATCTAAGTTTAATCAATTATTCAATTTTAAAAAAAAATGTTGACAAGGGCAATAAATCCTTCTTAGATCACTTCATTCAGGCATTTGCTTTATTGTAAAATAGTTTCCCTGATATTTACAATTCAATAGTATCTTTTAAGGTATACGACCCATATTAGGACCATAATTTAAAACCTTAAAATTTCAATTGTTTGTAAAATATCCTAATTTTATTTTAAAGCATTTTAGAGTAGAAAGAGATTTACCAAGAGAATTTTTCAAAAATTTTATTGCCTAAGCAGAAATTAATTATTGAAGATTGCATTGATGTCTATGGAAAGAAGTAAGTTTTTTAAAAATAAAAAATAAATACTTCAAATATCAAAAAATGCTGTGGTGAAAGAATGTATTTGATAATTCAGAATAAAAAAGAATTAGAAATATTTTTTTAACAGACAATTTAAAAAAAAAATAATTCTATTGAATAAAATCAAAGGGAGATAACTCGTCAAAGGCAGGAAAAGGTCATAAATTAGGACATGTCCCACTCTTACATTCTCGTGCTTAAAGTTGAAAAATAGTTCTAACTGCACTGAGTATTCAGCCCATACATATATATTACGCATTCAATTCCATTGAATCTTGGGCTAATATGGATCGGATACCTTAAGTTGGAGTATTAAGGAACACGTAGCATCCTATTTTAACCAGTTTTTGCATATTTTTCATAAAATGTGCGATTTTTTTTATGTTGTCATACACTACTGTTTATTTATGTTTCGCATCTTAAATAATATGGTGACCTATACACTTTTTGCAAAAATTCTAAAGTTTGAAGTATAATAAATGAAAATAAATGCAGTTTTTGTACTTCAAACCTATAACATTCACTTAGTTGATGCTCTCCCTGAAGCACTAATAAGTAGTGCTTGTGAACGGCAAGATTTCCCGTTGTCTTTGCCAGCTGACATTGAAAACATGGGTTTGAGAAAACGAACACGAAGGAGATTATTGCAAGTGAACCAAGTCAAGAAGGCTTCCAATACTTCTCCTGCTAGCCTCACGTTAGAGGCTTGATGGTTTTTTTATCTCTAAACCAAGTGTAGAAAAAGGCAATGACACCACATTGACTGTCTTGGTATGTCTGAAGAAGATGTCCCTGAAGGTGAAATTTCATCCTTTGAATTTCAGTGACCCTATGTATTTACATATACATTGTTATTTAGTGGGGTCATTGGCAACATAAACACCATCTTACAATGACAGATATCATTCATATTTTCTAAATCTTGTACAATTGTGCTTGTTGTATTGTTTTAAAAGTTCAATATACTAATTTACATTGTACATTCTGCAAATGAGACTAGTTTTGTTCTGAAGACTGTAGGAGATTTAAGAGATGATTGAATGATCTTGCAAGGGCTGATGCTGTATCAGAAAACGATGTCTGAGGATGATCCGGCATCGGAAGTTTGATTAAATGGAATTCTATGAGAAACACCATCCGAAATATTTTGTGTATGTCCATCGTTTTCTAACAAATGTTGCGGGTGCCGTTTCTGGGAGGCTTCGACACCAGCTAATCTGGAACCGAACAGTCAATTTGAGAGGTGGAAACAACAAGGACTTCGCAGAACTGTTAAGGCGTACTATGAAAAATCAGCTGAAAATAGACGTGCAGAAAAGGGGACTTTTTAGCTCTGCTGGTCAGAAACCAGAAGAGCTTATGCGATAGTAATGCATCCGTCCGTCTGTCTGTCCGTCTGTCTGTAAACAATCTTTCAAAATGCTACTACTCCTACTGTTTTGGTCTGATTTCAATATAATGTTGCACACAAGTAGACTATACTAAGATACATAATTCTGTGTATCGGTTTTTGATTTCGAAGAACGATGGTGGTGTTGTTGCTAAAAATAGATTTCTGTGAAATTCTTTCAAAATGCTACATCTCCTACAGTTTTGGTCTGATTTCTGTTATATTCCTGTTATTAGTTTGAACTTTTACTGACTTTCGTTTATTAGTAAAACCAGTTGATGCTGTATCATTATTAGCCAATGCAATCAGATAATTTATTTTGTTTTGTGTGCGAGTCTGTTATATCTTAGAATAAACGTGTTCAGCTTCCATGTGTTAATCACTCTGGGTTCAACATCTACCAAATACTTCACAATTTAACATGGTGGTAGCGGTAAACTTGTTAATATTGAACTAAACGGTCCGTCAACTGTAAGTTGTGACTAATTTGTGCATTTTTCTCATTATTTCGGGAACCAGAACACTGTCGACTCGATCGACACATGATGTCACTGAGTGAATCAGCTCATTTTTGAATGAGCGCGGGTGGAAAGTGTACGAAGTCGGCGCTCGTGTCAAGGAACAGGATGCAACAATCCAAGCTTCCATTCTCCAATCATATTTGACCGCAGAAGTCCTAGAACAACTGGAAACGCTTCCATTTGAGGACCAAATTCACCTCAAAGATGCTGACCTTATTCTCAAAGTGCTTGAAACTCACTTCATTGGGACTTCAAATGAAACTTATGAAAGGTACAAGTTTAACTTTCGCTCTCAAAAAAGGGGGAAACTTTTGATACATTTCTCGGAGCAATCCGTGTACTCTCCAAGTCCTGTAATTTTGGTGCGCTCGAGGACTCTTTACTCCGTGACAAAATAGTGTGTGGTGTTAACAAGGAACACACAAGACGCAAACTCCCTTTAGAATCACAACTCAACCTGGCAACAGACACAAAGGAGGATTCTGTTCATAGTGTAAAAACTCCACGTGACTCTAAACATTCTCAGCGGCACCAAAGAGGACCCCTTCCACAACAGAGACCACACAAAGGACAGACTCAGAGACAAATAAACCATTGCAAGTATTGTGGTGGCGCACATGCATGGAAAAAAAAGAAGCATGTCCGGCATACGGAAAGACTTGTAAGAAGTGTAAAGGAAAAAAACATTTTGCTAAGCCCTGGTGGGGGCCTATGGGGCGAAGCCCTCGGAAGCTCCTGGATTCTAAAGATTTTATAGGGTAAAAACGAAGTCTAGCGAGTATACATATTAACTATTTGTAGACGTACCTTTGATTTACGTTAACTTGACAATTTTAAGGGGGGGGGGCACAAGCCGGGTGAGCCCCCCCCCTTAAATCCGCCACTGGATTTGGTATATAATAAAAAAAAAAACTTTATATTAAATTCTAAAAAAAAAAAAGCATACCGTTATGATGATGTTTTAAAAGATTTAGTGACTAGTTATAACCAGAGACCTCACAGATCTCTTGGAGAAAAAACACCTGTAACTATCACTTAGGAAAATGCAGATTAGGTGAGACTCATTTCCTATCTCATGTTAAATGTAAACAAATCAAGGGAAAACCAAGTAAAAATATGTCTTTATACACATATATTGAGCAAAGTTTTTTTTTTATTCGAAATCAAAAGCTTAACACTTCTGGTATTTTCACATTATGGGAACGTAACAGGAGGTCAGTGTTTGCTCTGCTCACAGATAACCTTTTAAGCAATATTACTTTTTTCATTCAGTCTCAAGCTGCTGACATTTAAGACGCTTAAGGTCAAATAATGTCTTGTGTTTGAAAACAAAATCATACTTAATCTTGAATGGATAATTACATTTTCAAATTAACGAAATTCATTCACCGTAATGCAATTTGTTTTGTGCATTCCAAGGTATTGAGCGATGTTCTCTTTAACCACGTTCAGATCATATCTCGCTGAATAAAAACTTGATACCAGGACTTGACGACAATAAAATTAAAATATGTCTTTTATATTCGTGAGGACATCTACGTTTGTTGGTGCTTCCCAAGTCCAATGCTCGATCTTGTGAAAAATCCTCGTCTCTCTCGGGAAAAATAATAACATGAATCAGCGATGTTTCCATATATTCCGATTTTTTTTTCAATTAAAATGCCAGGATCGCGTTTCATGAGACATTGCGGAGCTGAATATTTCTCTAAATTTAAACTTACTAACTTATATAGGAATGCGTTGCGTCTGCCACTGCAATGTGGCTCCGCTTGATGCATTTTAGTGAATTCGGCATGGCCCCAAAGTCACAAACTATAAGGCAAAGAAACACTCTGTCTTTTAATGGCACCACGCATCTGAATTCCTCTAACTGTTAGAATCATTTTTGAAAACTTCCCAAGTATCTTCAAACTGTTTTGTTTAGACTTGTTTTTATGACGCGTACACTTCCAGGAGGTGGATAATTTTTTTTTTTCGAATAATGTACAGTAATAGTTCTTGTTATACCCTTACATGTTGGCTCTACTTCATCACTGTCAAGGTCATTCCAGAACCACATCAGAGATTGTTTTATCCTCAACAGTTATGAAATGCACATTGCACACCCGTTGTATGTTCACTAAGAAAAACGTCGAGATTCCGAAATTCCGAACAAAATCACAAGATATGGGACAAGGTTGATATACTGATCAGAAGATCAGTTAGTCTAGGTCACCTACACCTTTGTTCCATCGATGCATGGTCTCACACCAAACGTCGAGGAGCATGTCACTATAAATATTTTTACTTCACAACGAGACTTATCCAAAATTTAAATGAAGCCTGTGATTGGTTGAACAAAAATAAACGTTTGACAAAACGATCGCCAGAGTGTCGTCTGATTTTACAATCGACTTTCCTTTAAAAACATCACAGAAAGTATACCTGTAGAAATTAACAAATACTGTGGAATCACAAATTTTCGTATGGGTTTGATTTTCGTTGTTTTCGTCGTATGACAAGACCCAGGAATTCATGTCCACAACGAAATGTAAAATTTCACACACAAGAGTACTCATTAATTCTTGATCCACGAAATCAAATCCCGACAAACAAAGAAATTTTTCTCAAACCACGAAAATCTGACCCCACGAAAATATGTGAGTTTACAGTAGGTAAGACATATTGCAGTGCTACCTACGGGTTACGGGAGGTCACGGTTATACGTTATTTTACTGAAATTGATACTTGAAGTTGAAGATAATTTACAGTGTGCCATAGTAATTTATATAGGTCATTAGTCATCTGGTACACACATTGCGTATGCAGGTGCAGGTGTAGGAGTTTGCAGACGAAATAATAATCATTCTAAATGTTAGACTACACACTTTCTAATCACTAGCTGAATAAAAACAAGTTGTGTTTGCGAAACACTATGCGCCCGTCGGCAACAAAGTTCAAAAAATCTATTTTTAACATATTGGTCACAATCAAGGTCACAAGATCATTGACCTTGGTGTCATTTGAAATAACTCAATTGGTGAATTATGCATTACAAATATGAAGGCCTTATCTCCTATGGTTCAAAAGTTATGACTAACAGTGGAAAAAGCTATTTTTAGCATATAGGTCACAGTCAAGGTCACAAGATCACTGAACTTGTCAACGTTTGAAAGGACTTTATTAGTGGAGTAAGTATACAAAAAAAATGAAGTCCCTATCTCCTATGGTTCAAAAGTTATGACAAACTGTGGAAAAAGCTTTTTTTAGCATATAGGTCACAATCAAGGTCACAAGATCATTGACCTTGTCGTCATTTGAGAGGACTTTATTAGTGGAGTAAGTATACCAAATATGAAGTCCCTATCTCCTATGATACAAAAGTTATGACAAACAGTGGAAAAGGCTTTTTTGGCATATAGGTCACAGTCAAGGTCACAAGGTCATTGACGTTGATGCCACTTGAAAGCATTTTATTAGTGGAGTATGCATACCACATATTAAGTCTCTATATCTTATGTTTCAAAAGTAATGGAAAAGGTTCAAGTTGACAACAGACAGACAGACAAACAGATAAACAGACAGGACAAAAACAATATGCACCAGGATCTATCGATCCAGGCGCATAAAAAAGGAAATGTGTAGAATGTTTGACAGTATATGCTTATTTACGTTTTAAATGTAATGATTACTTTCCGCGGAGTCGCCATAAAAATTTAGAGTTATCGTTCTTGAACAGCGCCGCCCCCGTGGTGTAAATTTTATGTACAGTATGCTCCAAGGCGTTTGATTGAGGGGTCATGCGACTTGCCTGACCTAGGCTAAAGATCAGTTAAAATAGACAATTTCGGGAAAACCTGACCAAAATACCTTGTCATCATTGAGATCATCTACATCTTAACAATACGAAGTTCTTAACGGAGATGGAAAGTTTTCAGTGGTGGTCGGACGGTTAATCCCTTTTTTTATGCAAATTGAATTTTTTCTTACGGAACTTTTCGACAAAAGCGTGTGCTATTCTGGCATTAACACGGTTTAAAGTGCTCTTTCAAATACAGTAACTTTAGCTGATAACGAAAATGTGTTAATTAGTGAACACACTGTTGTAAAAAGATTTCGAAATGCATATTCAATTAAAAGGCTTCTTTACCATGATATACTGAAGTTTGTTATGTATCATTAGTGTTAAAGTGGATGAAGAATATAGACTTAAATGGAATTTGTTTGAAATTGTCATCATCGATACTGGTCATGCTACTTGCTCTTCTATCTTGATAGAGGATACAAACTTTTATATTTTTTTTCAATTGACAATTCGAAAAATACAAACGATACGGCAACTTTTCGCATTCAAACATTGCTGAAGCAAAGTACACCGGGATATAATTTACCACGCTGTGTCTTTTTCATGTTATCTAGAAGATAAGAATTTGTGTACAGTAGTGAAAAATCGGAAAAAGCCAGTAAAAGTAAATAAAATGCATGATTATTTAAAACTATAAGGTTGTAATATTGAGGAAAACCTGAATTTATTTTTTTTACAAAGTGATTTTTCTTTTTATTTATGACACCTATTAATTTTCTAGGTGCTTGTAAATCAGATGCATTAAGAGACGAGCTAGATTTTGGTTTGCCTTTGAAAAACCCCACCAAAGCGCCCTCATACACCTTTATCAAAAACGAAAACGACGCCATCTTATACAGATCATGTGGAAAATAACAGTAGGCCAATAAAGGTCAAATTACAATGTTTTTTTAATGTACCTCGTATACCTGTCTGTCATGATATGCTCAGTGACTTATCCATCGTGTTTCAAAATTTGTAACATCAAATAACTGATGTTCCAAGCCAATGAAGCATGGTGTTAGAAAAATTAAGTGAGGGCACATACAAGATAAAAATCAACCCCCAAAATAATGTTGACCATTTAAAACCTTACCAAGGTGAAAATATTGAAAACTGGCTAGACTTAGAAGAACAGGAAATGCTGGGCCTCAACGATGATTTGAGAGAGGAATTTCCGGATAGGGGAATGTCATGTAGGGTCGTGTCATGCCTGACTCCGGGCATTTTAACTCACTATCCACTTATCGTAAACATTGAAGGAAATGAGATGCCAAGTATGTTACTCTCTTTAAATGCCCTTTATGTATTCTCTGGGAATTAGAGAGAAGAAATATTGTTCATCATACATAAAAATAAAGAATTATATTAACTGAGAGACCACGAACACTTTTATTTATTTTTTTATATACAGAATTTTACTAACGTGCTTATATGGTACATGTACGAGGGGTTATCAAAAAGTTCGTGGACTAGCGTCATAAAATTAAAACCGCTTTAGGCACATCAATTATTTTTAGAATATCTAGTTACCATCATCTTTTCTATCTAAAGAATAAACCATAAATCATAAATTTTATTTTTTAATAAATTAGTAATGTTTTTGTAAGTAATAGTATGTCCAGGCGGCGCAACTTCGAAAACGACGTTTTAACGACCTATGTGTAGCTGAGAAAAACTCTTTTTATATGATCATTTGAAATCTAAAAATCCCGTTAATTCAGGTATGTGTCGGAACACAATTGTTCCATAAAATATGACATTTTCACTTCACTCTGGAAGTTCTATAAAATTTTATTGTAAATTTACACGGAATGTCCAAACAAATGAGGCCTTAAAAATGACGTCAAAAGGGGGCAGGGGTTTCCGTTTCCAATATTCTATAAAGTTTTGCCCATGAAAAATCTGGTATAGATCTTAAATATGTTGAAACTGGTTACAGAGAAATAATATGCATCCAGAGTACCTTTCTTTTAATGTCAAAAAAGATTCAGAGAAAAAAAGAATACGCAGTTAATGTCGATTCGCTGACAAGATGTGAAAAATCAATCACGTAAAAAAAAGACGTTGATCGTGCGTTGTAGATATTGAACTCAAAAAAGCAAAATATGCCGGCATAATCAAGCGCGGATCTCTCCCAATGTATTAATCTATTTGGAATATTATACTCATTGAAGGCCACTGTTCATGACATTGTAGAGTCATATAAACAAGGCGGGTTTAAATCTTTACTCAGCTCCAGGGAATCTCATCAAAAAAGTGTATGAGGTAGAAGAAGCGGACATTGAAAAAAACAATGACGTTATCGGACGTCATGAAAATAAACGACGACAGCGCCTGGTAGTCATATAATGTAGTTTATATTTTGTAATATTTTGGCAAATAATGAACGTATTAGGCTAAAATTTTCAACATTTCTTTATTGTTTGTTGTTTTATGTTCCATATAAATTTTGAAAGCACACACTACATAGTACTTATTTTATAGCATCAGTCCACAAACTTTTTGATAACCCCTCGTATATAGATGTGATTGCTTAACATTGCAGGTATTGATTGTTCACATAATGGATGGTAATCACATAATGGGCATTGAAGAGTGCTTTCCCTACAAATACTGGACTTAGTGTCTGTTTGAAAATTTCAACAAGCTACAGAGATAATGCAGAAAAGTGGATAGCAAAAGTTAGAGGCCTGTTTCGAGGAAAAAAAGATTTTATTCCCTGCTTAATGGGAAAATGCGGAATACAGCCTATAGAGAGCCCAGAAGAATTGAGATTTGGATTTAAAACAACCCAAAAATATGTGCAAATAAAGATTAATGCTTAGGCCAAAGGGAAAGGTGATACTTTAAGAGCTGATTGAGTATAACCCTAAAAAATGTGTCTGTTGCCCTTTCCTGATTGACTGCCTGAAAATGGCTTATGTAGGATTTGTTAAAATTGTAGTACCTCAAGGAAATGATTTTAAAAAAAATCAATTATTAGTCTGATTACCTTATCATTTTTCATCATGGGACCTTCTTTACAACCTCAGTCTTTTTCAACTGAAAGGTCAAATTCTGTTCAATCACAGCATTCTGTGACAAGAGAAGAACCGGTAGAACCGATGTCTCATGCGCAGTCTTTTTTTTTTTCAAACAATTACCAGTAAATATAGCTCCAGCTCATCCACAGTTCTCCCCACAATATGTTGGACCTGCTCCCTCCAATGAACTACAGCCATTGTATTCTGGAATTGTTGAATCTAATGTACAGCCTGTCTCATCTCAGAAACCATCTGAGATAAATTCGTGCTACAATAAACGGGCAGAGTCCTCATCTCAGTATCAGTTTTCATCTCCTGTTGAATTTCAGACACCAAGACAAATTTCTATGTTAGATACCTGGAATTTGTGTACACAGACTATGGATACACAACAAGAGCTGCCCAACAAAGAACTTCCAGGTAAAATTCTTTGTTTTTAATTCATAAGAAATTTATATAAATTTTATTGAGGGAAAAAAAAAATAAAAGTACCAACCAAATAACAAAAGACAGAATTTATTGAAGAATAACAAATTAATAAATTTCACATTCCCTCAAAATTACCAGAATTGATGTGTCTCTGAAATGTAAATATAATGGTTGATTGAAATACCCTCTATCCTTACATAAAATCATTCTTTCAGAAAACTTTTATTACCTTTTTACATTATAAAGGATTTACTGTTCAGTCCGGACAGTAATGATATAAAGAAGTAGGGAAGTAGGGTGCGCAAGTTTAAAGAAGAATGGCACAGAGGAGGGGATTGGTTCGAGTACAGTAAAGGAAAGGGCATGACATATATCTACAGAGGTTGGACAAACAAGGTCCTTTCAGAAAGCTACTTTCTGGATCTATGCAGATTTTCCGTGTGAATTTTGCGCAATAATTATTTGGAAATTAATATTAAACGTGTTTTGACTTCTTAATTTAGTTTTGGTAGGTAAAAATTTTGATATACTTATAAACAACTTTCTACAGATGAACTTTTCTAATTTTCATGTTATTGATATTATTGACTTCTTCAAACAGATATCAGTTAAGGTAGTTTCCGTAGCCGGGAGAGACAGAGACACTACGCCGATCATAGGACCAAGATCTGAAAACACAACGCCAACGTCACCACATTAGTGATCTACATACACATCAACAACACCAGCAACCCAAACAATAACATCTCCAACCACCACAGTAGCTCCATCTCCGCCAGTATTTGCAGGAAATCCAACCACGCCGCGAGAAATCATCAACAACACAGGGTTCTTGAGGACCATTACAACCAAGCTAAAAAGCTCCAAACGACGGTCAAAACGTTCTGCCAGGATTCGCGCCTTGCCCAAACAAACTTGACGCTGCCAATCATCGGATTTTGAGGCTAGAGCCAATCACCAAGGGACTCAGTGTAGCCAGACCCAAACAACCAGTGGCTCCAGAGACTGCCGATGAGGAAACCCCCAAAGCCGGATTCCGTAAGACCCTTAAGATTGCGGACAATGTCCTGGCCAGTCTTCATCAAGACGCCAACAACCCGGGTCATTTTACATGCTTTCTATTCAGGATATTGTTCGGGGAATTGTTTTTGACGGGCTTTCTGGTGAATTTTTACTGGTATGTTTGAGGATCCAAGGGAAATGGAATTTAACGTCAGAAAGAAAAATATATAATTCAGACTAACGTTGAAAACAACGACAACTTTCCATAGTCCAAGCTGTTCAAGAAGACCTACCCAGATAACAGGTTTTGGTAGAGGACTCAATGCTCATGATACATTTTTTCTATTCTACCCTTTTTTAAGTCGTGGGTATAGTACGCAACAGATTAGTCGCAATTCATCTCCTGGGAGTGAGAGAAATACTCATATTTGGAATCTTAATTTTCAAAGTAACTTCTAGTGTCAGTGATGTGCAATCTTGGAATCTGTTAGAAGTATTAAAACAGTGGATTAACATGAACGAAATAAAGGCAAATGCTGTTGATGTCCTTCTAAAGATTTTGAGAGAAAATTGTCATGCATATCTTTCGGTTTCTTCACGAACATTGCTTTACTGTCAAGAAATGTTAAGCTTTTAAGAGTGTCTGACATGAATTACTACCACTTCGGTTA
Source organism: Saccostrea glomerata (assembly GCA_003671525.1). Lineage (NCBI taxonomy): Eukaryota > Metazoa > Mollusca > Bivalvia > Ostreida > Ostreidae > Saccostrea > Saccostrea glomerata. The sequence goes on along the minus strand of PRKT01000212.1, from coordinate 724,559 downwards.
GAATCGATGATAATCCATATTTAAAAAATAAATACATACCGGCTAATTTTTATGATGAAGATACCCTGCATATTTTCTTAAATAATGATGGACTGTCCTGTTTGAAAGTTCCTAAACCTCCTCCTAGCCAGTTCTATAAATGTGATTCTGAATAGCTATCTACAGTGGGTATTAAACATAACATGTATTGAAAACAGACTTTAAAAACTCTTTTAAATGTGAGGTGAACAATTTCGTCACAAGAGCCATGTTTTGAATATAGATGTGAGTGAATATTTTTGTGTTAGGATTTACATGCCTAAACAGTAAGTTATGTACAAATAATAGAGACAGAGTCAAATAAACAAACATATGACTAAATTGAAGCGAGCTGTAGTGTTGCCTTTCGTGATCCCTGCCCCCTCCCACTCCTGGGGCGTCAGGGGTTGGGTCAAACCCACTAAAATTAATGTCTTTAAAATCTTCTTTTTTATTCCAGGACATCAATCAGGCAAACTGTTTGCATGATTGTTATCAGCAAGGGTGCCTCTACAAAAATTGTGAATTTTATGGTCTCAGGGTCAGGGGTTATGGTTTTAGGGTGGGGCTTTATTTTGAATATATAATGAATATACATGAATTATTTGACAAGAGGCCCCAAGGGCCGTATATGTCACCTGAGCATTACGCAACAAGGAGTTAAGGTACGGAATTGCACAATCCAGCATTTCAACCATCTACAAGAACTGAGAAAAGATCAAGGAAAACTACGAATCCTGCAGAAATCCAGACAGAAAACGACAGCGATCCGGAAACAACTCACATCTAAACAGCGCACTAAACGAATGATTCACAACAGCCAGACAACGAGACATCCCTATCAGCGGGATGCGACCCTACTTGACGCTGTCCATCTTCTCAACAAAGCTTGGAAATCGGTGACCAGGAGCACCATTGAGAATTGCTACATCAAAGCCGGGATCTGCCAGGACAAGAATGAGGAAAGAGAAGAAGACGAGGCCGAAGTTCCAGAGGGAATGACAACTGAGGAGTTCGAGGAATTCATCAACCATGACGACAGCTTTCAGTGCCACCATGCGCCTACAGATGAGGAAATTTGTGCCGAATTCCTGATGGAGAGAGGAGCAGAAGAAGAGGAATGTAACGAAAGTTTAGAAGAAGTTGAAGAGTTCAAGTTACCGCTAACCCGCGAAGACGCAAGAAGTATGTTACAGGAATGCAGAAGAGGAAAACGACGAGGAAGATTTCACGCCCATCTCTGCTCTGGAGGATAAGTGTGAGGAGATTTTCAACAAGGCAAAGAAACAGAGGAAGATTACAGAGTTCATTAACTGGATCCCGTGCACGTGCGTAAGTGAATTATAAAACTGTAAAGTGCATTCCGTATTGAAATGATCAGGTGAGTATGCTGTGAAAATTCTTTTCTGAATGTTTATATTTTGAGTCTTTAATTTTTATTTTATTTTAATGAATAAAAACATGTTGGTGTTTATGTAGAAATAAATTAAAGGACATTGAATTCTTTTAAGAACGCATTATTTAGACAGAAAGAAGTGCATTTCGTTAATAAACAATAAAGGTAAGTATGTTGTAAAATTCTTTTGTTAATGTTGTGTATTTATTTCTAAAATAAAATAAATAATTAAATAAAATTGCTGTTGTTGTTATTTATGCAGAAAACACAATGAATTGAATACGAAAACATAGACATTTCTACGAACGCATAATCAAGACAGAAAGGAGAGTAAAAGCACATGTTATTGAAAATGGCGGCAACATAGAGGCAACATAAACATAGAGGGCGCTGCAAAAAAGATGTCTGCTCGCAGTGTACAGTGCTCGCTGGGGCAATATTTCGAGGGGATTTGCAATTTTCATGGAAAGTATCCCTCTGAAACATGATCGTGTCAGCGGTCAATCACGTGTCACCTCTCTGCATGTTCTTTGGGAGAAAGTACCGTAATGAGTGAAGGTGAACTGCTCGCCCTGAGAGCCGGCATTTGGAACTGGTCAGCCGAGATCGACCAGGGTATTACCGTGTGCCCTCTCCACAGGTACAACAACGGTATTCTATGGAAACCGTCACAAAATTGTGGATTTCCAGGACACCCTGCTACATCCACGAGCAAAGCACAACGTGGAATGTCCAAGCGTATGTGTGAGATCGCCCAGCTTTGATGGAGTCTGCTATTACCCCTGGGAACAGGTATTTTCATCTATTCATTTGAATCATATTAGGCCCAAAGAAAAAATATACTCACGTTTCCTGTCCCCTGACCAAAAAAATAGGGTCGGTAGGTAGGGAAAAAATTATTTTAAAAACTCAATGAATGCAGAACAGCTAACATGTAATAACAAGAAAATGATATGTAAACATTTTACAGAGCAAGTTTCTTAATCAAGATTTATAAAGTAAAGGTATCCTGTACACTTGTGATGTATCAATTCTGTAAATAACTAAATATCGTTGTTCGACTTCAGTATTTTAGCCTTTATTTGAGTTATTTACCTGTTATTGGTGATTTTGAGGTCTCATGTCCACAAGAAATCTCAAGAACAACATATCAGGTATGTTTATTACACGAAAGTTGAAGAACCTGTATCCAATACATTGTAGATGTGCAGAACGATAGAATTAAGAGCTGATTTCTTACAGATCGGAATCTATGTGACGGCAAATTTTAGTATTTTTTTTTTAATTTGGTAAGAAATATATATGTATTACAAAAGTTGTGCATAATTACGAGAGCTTTTATATGAGATCAAGGAAAAGGGCTGGCCCCTATATTAAGGGGATAATATCCATCGATCCGATATTTAAATGACACAGAATTATTCAGCCAATCAATTAATTCGATTTATTCAGCCTGCATCTGTAAATTTCATGAGATACGATATTCTTCACAAACAGAATACAGCGACAATGTGATACGTGATATTTTTTCAACGATGGTAAGAAGATGTGAGTGGGGTACTTGCAATTCAGACGAAAGATATCCCGAAAGATTAATTGGAGTTCGATTAATTCCATTTCCCCAGCCTAAAAAGGATCAAGAAAAGTGTTTAAGACGGATAAGCATGTGGTCGTCCTCATCATCAACTAAATGTTAACAACGTTGACGGAAATAGAAACAAAGTTGTGTGCAGTAAAGTAAGAACATGTACATGTAAAATGCAAAATGCAGGTGGTTGTATTCTGTGCTTTGGTGTTATTAATTCTGACTGAGAGACATTTTATCTGTTTATGTATTACACATACAGACTGTATGTAGGCCTAATAAAGATGACGAAATTTATACCTAAGAGTACTAGGCTTTTAATGTATGTAGCATAGGTTCATATTTTACTCAACGAGGGTGTCAAGCCTAGATCTAGGATGGATCAAGTTATTGCTAAGTTGCATTTTAAAATTATTTTTAGCATACACTGTTAAACATGTCCATCACAATCTCTTGATTAAGGCAATATAGATATATACGTACATAGAGAGAGAGAGAGAGAGATTGCGTTGGACCTGTTTAATACAAGTACCCTTGAAACCGATAGTGAAATACACTTGTGAGGCGTAAGTTTTGATTATGAGAAATAACCATCTCAAGAATACACATGCATTATTTAAATTTGTTTAATATATTTTGTGCATTTGAACAGCACTTCATTGGGGGGAAAATGGAGCCACTCAGTCATATCCAGATCCTATTTCTGCATGTGGAGGTACATGCACTCCAGGTTGACCCTTACCAAAGCGTCTTTTAGCTTTATGTTTTGGACAGGGACATCTTGTCCCTTTACCTGACGAGTTTTTACTGAAAATGCAATACCGGTATATCATTAACAAAGTAACGGATAAATGAAAATAATTTGTTATATCATTTGGGAAAAAAAATTACATAAGTTATGGAAACTTACTGAAGTAACTCTCCCTATAACACTTAGCAGGTTTTTCATTGGAGATGATTTGGCATTTTTAATGCTGATGGTTTCAGCAGGTGGGGGATTGGTAATCCTTTTGGCTCTATCAATGTTGTCATGTGGTACATCTATATTAGATGTTCTCATGATTTTGCTGACCTTTGTTAATACCACAACTGGTTCAGGATCGACATTGAAGACTTAGTTTGTCAGCATCACAGTGTCTGAAACTTTCATCTTGGATAACTTGTCAATCTCATAGAGAATGACTTTTAGTACCGAATCCATGTCTGCTACTGCTATGGTAACCTTTTTTTTATTCTTACCTCCAGATGTTGTGTAGCTGGTGCGCATTCCAACATCGATGACTTTCACCTTTAGCGGGTTCGAGTATGGCTTGGGTCTTGACCCCCTCAATTTTCCAATCGTGAACATCTGAAAAAAAAATGATATTATTGAAAAAATAAAAATGCTTGAAAATTATATTTAAAGACAATTTATCGGTATTACTTAATGATAAATTCTTCATTTTGGCTCACAGTATTATTATGTATATATAATTGAAAAAAGACATGGATTGAGGGGTTAAAGGGAAAGGAAAACAAATTTAACTTATCTTAGGGGTAAAATTCGATTCAAGGAAAGTAAGTTGTATCAAAAATATATTTTACAATTCAATTTTGTCAAACGAATGAACATTTTTCAAAAGGAACTTGTGGTTTGATATGATATACAGAAATAATTTCTGTATAGTAGAAAACTTTAACATTTGTCAAGATCAATGTCATTTATCAAATAAGAATTCAATACATTTTTTTTATTTCAAAGAAACATAAAGAGGTTTATGATCAGAGTAGTTTGTTTCTAGTGTGCCCCAAGAAATAAGCTGATCAAGTGGAAAATTTGTATACATATGATCGATCACAGAACTATAGTCATTAGTCACATCTGTGGGCAAGTATCTAAGATCATACTTTTCTAATATGAAAGATTGCATCTGTTCAGTTTCCTGTGCATCAATGTTGAAATCCCCTATTATCATATGAGGATTTTCCAGCAAACCAGACCAAGCAGTCTTTTCAATATTTCCTGTACACAGGAAGAGTTGTACAGGAAGAGGAAGTTTAAAGTAATCCATCACTTTCATGCAGCAACATCACCTGAAAGTACCTGTGTATTTCCATACATATTTTTCTGTATCAAGACACCATTTTTGACGTAAATGGCCAATCCATATACTGTTCTTTTTGTAACTTGACAAGGGTAATGAAAACGATGCAGCTGATACCCTGGCAATGAAAAAAATCATTCTTGTCTGGTTCAATGAAACGTGTTCAGCCATTGCAATTATTTCAAATGACAGTGTAGATAACTAATGTTGAGAAAAACAATTTTCAAAGCAGCATTGGCGTGGTTTTCAAGATATTCATAACACAAGCTTATCTTTGAATCTTTCTAAGTCGATCCATCTCTTCAAGAACAGTAATGAATGTTAATTAGTCTGACCATTTTCGGTACTTGTGTATCACTTAATCACTTTATGTTTTTGAATAAACTAAATGAACTAAAAATAATGAGACTCTGATGTCAAAATATCAAATGACTATAACTTTTTATTATACTATTTAATTATCATACCACTGTAAACTTTTTAAATAAAAATTTCACATTTATATAAACAATTTTTTTTTATCTCTAATAAATAATTCTTATAAGCAAAAAATAAAACCTTCAAGTTATAATACCTTATGTTAGAATATCATAAGTACTTGCATTTTTTTTTCAAAACACATATGTGAAATTAAATTGAAAATTCATATATTTTTTTGACCGGAGGTGGGGATCCAACATAATTAGATTAACTAAAATGGGGGGGGGGGGTGCAGACACCCCTTTGATCTGCACAGATATAAAAAAATTGTTAGAAAAGATATACTTGTTCAAAATTTTTCGACCGATCATACTGATCTCGTCAATTATCAGCAAGCTGCAGGTTCTGATGCGGTCTTTGGTCTCATCTGCCATGACCTGGAGATGCTGGTTCATATATCGACCATCGCCATGCCCAGCCCAGTGGTGCACTGTGGTATAGCGGACTTAAACTGGAGAGCTGCCAACCCAGTGCTCGTAACTGTGACAACCCTGTCTTTTAGCTTTCTGAACTCATTTGAACTCATAAAAAGCAGCACAATTTTACATCCACATTTTCATTAATTAAAAATTAAATTATAAGGAATCATTCCTATCATAAATGGGGCTTATCGTTAAAACTGCCAAACACCAGGAGTAGTCCATTCTAACATTTTTAAACTTTAATGAAATTTTCACAGAATCAAGAGGACAGTATCAATAAGTGATTGCATAAGTGAGATTTAATAGGACTGTTTAATATAAGTGGAAAGGTCAGGTCAAGGTCATTTCCTTTGAAATTGAAATAAAAGCACGACAATTTATGTTTGACCCAGAATATTCCAGTGGAAAACCTGACAAGGAACACCAATACAATATACAGGCAAGTATAAACTACTTCATATACATTTATACATATACGTTTATTAGCATTGGTGAATCGATATGCTATTTTTAAATACAAAAAATGTCTTTTGATTTATTGCAGGAGATTTCTGCCACAAGTAGTATTGTAATTAATGCTGAAAGTGTTAGTGGAGCTGAAAATATTATTTGTGGATCATCCTCTGATACAAATGGTGGCATAAAGTGTTTAACCCAAAGTACTCATCAGCAGTCCAGAATCTTCTTGAGAATGAAGAATGGGGCCGTTTTAATGAAGAAACTGCGTACCGCATTCTGAGTGCCCCTCAGAAATTTGATCTTATAAATTTTGTTCTTTGTATATACCTGAATTTTAGCTGTAAAATTTGTTGAATCTTACGGTTTAGATATCAATTAATGATTTGGGATCAAAAAGTTTGCTTAATTTGAATGTTAATTTTTTCACATTTTACCGGGGCCCATAAGTGCACTCGTTCTTTTACCAATTACTCACTAAAAGCAAGGAAATAATTAGAATTGACACACAATATACCTGCATGATAATTGTTAATATTTTCAAACTTGGTTTATCATTTTAATTATTATTTTTGTAAGTCAAAATGTAAACTTTAAAGGTGATTGGAAATACCATAAATGATTATCAATATGAATTTTTCGAATTGAAAAAAAATGTCTTCGGTACATACATAGAGTGACATGATTTTTATCCAAAATACAGCCAGAATGCAGGATTATACATTTCTGTTTTCAACATTTCCCGAGGAAAGCCCCCTGAACCCCGTCAGCATTTGGTAGAAACCCCTCCCGCACCTACTCCCTAATCGCTTCACAACTCAGCCACCAGCCTTCATCTGTTGGAGAAATTATACATGAACAAGGCAAGTAGAAATTAGAAATGGCTAGCCCTGCTAACAACTATGGTTTTAAAGTTAGTATGAGTCAATGCCTGAAAAATTATAAATTTCACTTAAACATCTTATCTTTAAATACCGTAAAGATCAATTAAATATTTGATCATTTCTAGAATTCTTACAGCTTATTTGAAGTTTTAACAGATATACATGGATGTTTTAGAGTAGTTATTGTAAGTGTTTGAATATATTTTTTTTAATCAAGGGAATTATTTTATTGAATTAAATTTTGTAGGATGAGGGCCCCAAACTTTCGGAGATATGCCAATGGCAAGCTAATTTATCAGATACACCAGCAACAGTTTCTATTGCTAGAGAGAACAAGGCAAGGGGGTACTGGGGGAAGCCAAAAACAGATGAACATGTGAGAGCCCTTGCTTAAAGGAGAATTCGCCAACAGCATGGTGTAACCAGTAATGAAGTTGATATACTGGGGCAACATGAACTTCAATTTGGGACATACAGAGGCCAAACTTTTCGGTGGGTACTGGAAAATTGTCTATGGTATGCAGGGTGGCTGGTTATGAAAATGGAAAAGGAGGCAGAATCCAACATGGATAAAACTAAAGAGAATAAGGACCAGACCATTAACAAGGAAAAATTTCAAAAGTACATGTTGCATTTTGCTGAGGGAAGAGAGGCAGTCAATATGAAAAAGGAGACACATTCATCTGTCATGCAGACTTCTTCCTTTCAACCATCATCTGTTGGGAAGTCTCTGGCTTTAAGCAGCCATTTGACCCATGAAGCACTGCAGCATAAGGCCAAGAGACTACTTTCACCTAAGAAAGTTCAGCCTAGTAAGAATATTTTATAAATACATGTACTTTCACTTACAGTTTCTAATAAATTCAGTTGTAGAATATTGAACATGTATATACAGGGTTCGAAATTAACTTTTTTTAGCACAAGTCCGCACGGACTAGTGACTTCTAGCTTCCACTAGTCCGTATGTAAATCTTAAAATTTTATCAATTAATTCAATGAAATATGTGTCCAGTTGAAAGCATATGGTGAAGGAAAGATGGTTTTCAACTTCCAGTAAAAAAAGTAAAAAAACAATTCCTTAACCTCCCAAATCATAAACACAATGACATAGATGTGAAATAATACAATATATTTTGTTTTTCTTGCAGCGGTGAAGATAAAATGAAAAAAACCAGCATATCGTCCATTTTATGTAAAACTTGGAGAAATAAGATCTCTTACAGGAGAAAATGTTCCAGTGATAGCATTAACAGCAACAGCTACCATTGAAACAAAGGATCACATCTACAAAAGCTTTTCAATGAAAAAAGTTGAAGAAATAATTGTCAGTCCAAACAAGCTGAATATTACGTATTGGTGCATCAAGTTACAGCACAGTAGCATTAGGAAAAAAATTTTAAATGGCTTGTTGAAGAGCTCAAAGCAAATAAAGAAGTATATAGATATATATCTTTTTTAACAGTCAATTTACAGTGTCATGTTGCACGAAGATGACCAAGAGTTCACATTCATATTTCCAGTTCAATAAAAACAAGAAACATATATTGACGCAAGCGTCAAAAATCGGCCGCAAACCAATTAATTATTCCATCGATAAAGTAATTAGAAAATGAAATTTGCGTGACCTGTTTTTAAAATTTCTTATATTTATCTATTAAGATATCCTCGTGACATGAAACACTTGCATGCGACATTGCCGATTTTCTTCATGCATAATGCATGTACAATATTATATGTATAAGCAAACGGTCCGTAGACCTCTGCGTCTCTGCACTCAGTTTGGTACTTAAATTGTAAACGAACTGCTATGGTGGAAGTTTCATGTTTAAGTAGTTTTTACATAAAAGTAATATAAAGAACTAAAATTTAAACTAAGCTTTAGTTTTACTTTAATAAAAACGCAACAAATATGAAATATGTGGGGTTCCTCGCTCTTTCTTAGAGGATATTAACTTCCCCCAACTCCCTCTAGATCCACCACTACATCTTTTCTCTTTTGGTGTTGAGATGTGGGGGGAAAATGCATGGCACATTGTAAAACGCGCTTTATCCAAGTCTCATGTACCAAAATGTTGTAAGATTCTGTGCTTTTAAGAAATAAATATTTCATCAAATTTTTGAAAATTTTCCATAGAAAATGTATAAATATACACGTCATTTCAAAATAAATACAACAAATCCCGTTTAGGCTGTTTAAAAAGAGAAAGTAAAATTGTTGATTTACAACGCGGTCTTTGTTTTAGACTATGCCTACATATAACTTCGCCGCACTTCAATCATGTCGGAGTTTGTCAATCAGGATTGGATGAAACACTTACCCCCATTCTTTATATGATTTTAATTTTATGATTATTGTGCTTTTTGTTAAACATTTAAATATGTCTTTGTTTAATATTCTATAATATGAATGTTAAATATTTTTATTTAAGTTGTTCTAACTCCGCAGAAACGCACGACGACTTCAAACTTTCATATCAAGTAACCGACCGCCTCCTGGCGGCCGGTAACAATGTGACGAATTTGAAGTCAAGAAGAAAGAAAATGAAGAATGTTTCATTAGCTACAACAAATACAATCTTGCATTTAAAACAAGTAGTTTTTACATGTCATTGCATGCACCCTATATTATTGTTCAAGATATCCATAGGAACAATAAACCAGAAGTCTCTGTCAAGACTGAAGCTCTACTGGTTTGTGAACTTAAAGCCAAGGAAGAGAAGAGTACTTAAGCAGCTGGGATTTGAAACTTTATAAACAGCATTAAGGTTTCGTCAAAGGTCAACATGTCTAAAAAATTATTTTTACAACTGCTCCAAAATTATTTGTAGTATGAAGTCAAAACTTTTACATTTTGTGAATATATATCACTGATTAATAGATAGAAAGTATTACATGATAACAAATATTTTTACAAAGATATTTTTTGACAGAAATTGTATCAGAAAATGTGCATATTTAAAAAAAAATGCGCCTGCTTTATTCTGTCCTTTTTATGAAAACCAACATTGTAGATATAATTTATGTTTATCATTGAAGGGCAAGTTGGACTTGAATGGTCTCTGAAAGCTTGTTATTGAAAGCATGGCATGTATAAAGACAAGACCCCTATAGAATCCGCCATTTGCAGTGTACTTTCACTTTCAAGTCTTAACATTTGGACAAAATAAACAAGGAAAACAACTTTCCAGAGGCTATCCAAGTCCAACTTGCCCTTCATTAATAAACATATTTTGTTTCTGCAATGATTGTTTTCACTAAAAGCATAGAATTATTTAGGTGTATTTTTTTGAAATTATTATAGGATTAAACGTTCTTTTTTCAGAATTTATCGATGTGTTAACTCTGCCTTTTTACTCACAAACTGAATAAAAGTGCGAAGCACTTTTATGTAAAGTTTGTGAGTAAAAAGGCAGAGTTTACGCACTTTTATGTAAAGTTTGTGAGTAAAAAGGCAGAGTTTACACATCGATAAATTCTGAAAAAAGAACGTTTGATTCTTATAATTCCAATATTACGAATTTTTTTAAATTGTTAAAATTATTTCTCTTTGAGGCCGCCATACAATCCGTTATTTTGTACGGCGTAGGAATACTTTATGCCGCAAAGAAACGTATACAAGATGAATATTGATAAAATCCAACTTTATTTGTCAAAACGATCTTTAAATTAAACTTATAAAAACTCATTGAATGTTGTTTAAGTCAACAAATATCGTAAATACGCGAATTAATTCTCCAAAATAGGCCTAATTCGTCCTTGACTTCGCCATGTTGACGTCATGACGAAAGTTGAAGACCGACGACGTCCTCGATTTGCTCTGGTTCGTTCAAAGATTTAGGGAGAATATGGGATCTGTAGGATGTAAATATATGATTTGATGCTGAAAAGGCAAGAGTCTGAGGTATGTTTCTTTTTCACATTACGATAACAAAAGAGTTGATATGGAACGTCGAGAAAATGACAGCATGATCAGCGGTTTCAAAATATTTCACACTCGTGATCCGACAATGACATAAACATAATATTCCCGTCTCTCAGTCCTGTTTATCTCCTTTTCATTCATTTATTCATTTTTTATAAGTTTCTTGTAATCATAATTTAGCTAAAACGGACTAGAAGTATCTGTTTTCATTGTTTTTACAACAGTCAAGAAAGTAGTTCTGATTGAAAGAATTTATCGATGTGTAAAAATTTTCTGGAACGTGTTCTCGTCCAATCAAAACACAGGAAATCAATAGATAAAATGAACATTGGAATTATATGTATTTTCAAGAAGAATTTTTCTCAATTAATTTTATTTTTATCAGCTGATACTTTTTATCTGTTAACCAATAAATAATTTATAAACTGTAAAAGTTTTAGCTTTATACCTTACATAATTTTGAGGCTATTGTAAAAATAAAATTTTGGACATGATGGCCTTTGACGAAACCTTAAATAGAATAATGATCGTTGACAAAGTCTCTTTATGTTCTTAGTGAAGTCTACTTGTGTGCCAAGTTATGCTGAAATCAGACCAAAACTGTAGGAGGAGTAGCATTTTGAAACAATTTAACAGACATTTCTTTTTTTGGTAACCACGGCAACACCGTTCATCAAAATTAAAATTCGATAAACAGAATTATGTATCTTAGTGTATTCTACTTGTGTGCCAAATTATATTGAAATCGGACCAAAACTGTAGGAAGAGTAGCAATTTGAAACAATTTTACATATATTTCTATTTTGAGTAACCACGGCAACACCGTTCATCGAAATCAAAAACCGATATACAGAATTATGTATCTTAGTGTAGGCTACTTGTGTGCCAAGTTATACTGAAATCAGACCAAAACTGTAGGAGGAATAGCGTTTTGAGAGAATTTCACAGAAAATTCTATTTTTAGTAACTACGACAACACCCTTCATCGAAGTCAAAAACCAATATACAGAATAGTCGACTTTCACATTACCGTCGCCATTGTAGGTCAAAGGTCAATCGGCGTAAACATGCAATCGCGTCAGTAGAAACAAAATGGCTACATGTAATGCATCAGTACAAAGGGTCGTTCAATCTGACGTTTATTGTTTTTATTCTGTAGCAAAGATCCATACACGTAAGAAAATCAATATTCTTTATTACTGAAATTATTAAATAACAAAAAATTGCCATTACTTTCATTCAGAATTCGTGCGAAATCTGACATTAATTAGTCGCATAGCGTTTCTCCCTATGTAAACACTCATGACGAGAGACATTATAAACTAGTATTTAAATTCAATGAATACCGTTCATACAGGATAATATTTTTAATCAAAGCCTTAATTATTGATATCACTTTGTTTCATCCTACAAAAATGTTTTGTTTTGTTTTTTCACTGGATATGTCATATATATAATTACAGTATTTTAGATCTAATGATCTATACTACAGTAGATATAAGATTTTATTTAAACCAAGAGACATACATCTCATATGTAGAACACTGTATTCAGTTATGGACAACAATCCGAACTGCCTGCAGTTCCTCATTTAGTATTATACATAATATTGAACCTGCAGATGTATATATCTAAGATAAAATTGTGTGTCAAAAAAAAAACTAGAGGTACTGTGAGCAATGAGCTTACTAAATGATTCCCCTGCCTCCCATAAGAATATAATAGTAGTGTTCATGTTTGCTGTGGAAAAGCCAAACTAATGTGTCAGATCAAAAGGTTACAATGGCAATATGTAATAAAGATTCTGTGAAAGTCTCATCTGTAATGGTTAGGGTCGTGGATATCGGCCTGGATAGCTCAGTTGGTAGAGTACCTGACTAGAGATACAGGGGTCCCGGGTTCGATTCCCGGTCCAGCCATGCATTTTCTCCTTTCCTGTTACAGATTTGGTGCCGTGCCATGCCCTGGAATTGACAGGTGAAAGACCTGCCAGGGATGAGCCTGGGTTGGGGTCTTTGGAGGGTCAAAGACCTTTAAGGAAGGAGGAATGTAATGGTTAGGGCCGTGGATATCGGCCTGGATAGCTCAATCGGTAGAGCACCTGACTAGTGATACAGGGGTCCCGGGTTCGATTCCCAGTCCAGCCATGCATTTTCTCCTTTCCTGTTACACATCAAATATCATTCAGTGGTATGATGTGGATAAGAAATGGGTACCCAAAAGTGTAACAGGTGGATGTACAGACGGATATACCAATTACTATATACCCTCCTGCTTTTCAAGCAGAGTATAACAAAAAGAAAATACACACACACACACACACACACACACACCCTCACACACACACACACACACACACAAAACAAACAAACACAAAAAGAGATGTTGTCTTATGATTCATGTAATTATAAGTAATTGCTACAAGTATTAAATTTGAATAGTAAGTCTTAAGAAAGAATGATTAAAGAAGAAAATTTGATTCAAATTTAAGATACCTTGTTTTAACAAATATACAATGCAGAGTGCTCTTGGACTGTTCTCCCTAGCTTTCAGTGAAGATGTTACATGTAATTACATTCTTTAAATTTTTTATTGTCAAAAAAATATTGAAAAATCTTTATGATTTTGTTTTAAATTTCAGCATTTGGTGATGGGTATGTTGCAAAATTTTGTTGAGTTTCTAATTTTCAGTTTAGGAGTTCCAATTATTTTTTGTTTGTTTTTAAACATTATGACCCAGAGAGTTTGTTGTGTCAAAGACTGCAACAGCAGTGGATATCATTTGAAAAAATGGCGAGAACAGTTTTGCGAAATGCACTCTTGCAATTTCGGCACATCAAGGTGCATATGCACACCACCCTTTCAGTTATTTCTTTTTCCAACTGAACTTCGGGATCCCCATGCACGTTCTGTATGGAGAAAGAACATAAACAGGACCTCAACAGATGGGAAGAACATCTGGTCTCCAAATGACAATTCGCGAGTATGTTCTAAGCATTTTGTTGATGGTGCACCCTCACTGCTTCATCCTTATCCCACCATAAATCTGGGGCATATGTCATCTATTGTCTCCAAGGGTCGCTTACCTCCAACTAAAAGAGAATTAAATAAAGAAACACCCAAAAAAAGGAAAATATCTGAGAGCCAAAATGACCCTGTTTATGTGTGCAAACTTGATCATGACTATGCAAATCCTTGTATCAAATGTATTGACAAATCAAAAGAGATTTCGGCACTCAAATCAAAAATCAATGAACTCCAAATTGAGTTAATAAAGCAAAAGAAGCTAAAGCAAAAACCGCTTTCCATTACAGACACAGTCTTAAAAAGTAACAAATCTGTAAGATTCCATACTGTTTTGCCTTCGTTAAGTGCTTTTCACACCATCTACAAGGTTATTGAGCCAAAGATAAAGAAAACCAAGTACTGGAGAGGTCCTAAGCATGTGTTCCACACCCTTAAACACAAGGTTTTAAAGAGGTCAGGGCCACAAAGATTTTTGTCCTTAAAAGAGGAGATGGCATTGACTCTCATGAAACTAAGATTAGGTCTTTTGAATGAAGACTTAGCTACCAGATTCAACATCAGCGCTCCACATGTCTCAAAAATCTTCACCACATGGATCAACATTCTTTCCAAATTTCTTGGAACCTTGGTGTTCAATCCATCCAAAGAAGTAGTGCGTGAAAATTTACCACCATCCTTCAGAAGCAAAAAATATTCATCTGTGCGTCATATCATTGACTGTACTGAGGTATTTTTAGAGAAACCACAAAATCTAGAGGTGCAGACAAAAACGTGGTCAGATTATAAACACCATCATACTGCTAAGTTTCTGATCAGCATCAATCCATCCGGGATGATTAATTTCATATCAGACTGCTGGGGAGGTAGAACCAGCGATAAATACATCACAAATAGATCTGGTTTCTACAGGTTGATTGAACCCTATGATGTCATCATGGCTGACAGAGGATTCCAGATCAAAGAAGAGGTTACCCTTCTTCATGCCAATTTGATGGTTCCACCAGGACGTAGAGGAGCTTGCCAAATGTCAGCTGACGAAGTACAGCAAACAAAACAAATCGCAAACAGGCGAATATATGTTGAGCAAGCCATTCGCAGAATGAAGTATTTCAGAATTCTGAAGCATGAAGTCCCTGCTTCTTTATTTCAGCATTTAGATGATATAATTAAAACTGTTGCTGGCATTTGCAACTTGTATCCTCCCTTGCCAAAATACAAATAAATTATTCCAAAATCTTCCTTTTATGTATCACCTACAAGAACAAGTAAAACATTTTTTCAATTCACAGTAACATTTTTTAATGAATCAAACAACAAACAAACAAACAATGAAATAATATTTAAAGCCCTCTATGAATAAACAGTTTTTCTCTGTCATTAAATACTCATTATTTACTTGGATGTTGAACATTTCAAACAAAACCACTTATCTTTCCGTTTTAGTACTGTTTGTGTTACATTTACACACTTAAAATGAAACCACAAATTGCATTCATCACAAGCAATGCTTCTGTCACTATAAGATATGATAGAACCTGTTTCTTTTATGATGTTTCTACACACTGGACAGAAATATCGAGAACTGTTACTTGTCCCCACATCAACGTCCATAGGTTCTACATTTTCTTGGCATTCATTAAGTTTACCTTGTAATAGTTCAGGTACAATGTAATCAGTGAAAAATAAAACTAAATTTGGTAACAAAAATTTTGAATATGCATCCTGATCAAAATTGATTCTACATTGTAATGGGCCATTTTTTGTGTATATATATAAATCACACCAATTGAGACCTGTTATGCCGAGCTGACCCTGAATCTGGGTAAAATATGGATCCATAGGTTCTATATTCTCTTGACATTCATTATGTTTACTTTGTAATAGTTCAGGTACAATGTAATCAGTGAAAAATATAACTAAATTTGGTAACAAAAATTTTGAATATGCATCCTGATCAAATTTGATTCTACATTGTAATGGGCCATTTTTTGTGTATATATATAAATCACACCAATTGCGACCTGTTATGCCGAGCTGACCCTGAATCTGGGTAAAATATGCATGATTTTTTTTAACACAAAAACCATCATTACAAATTTTTACATATTCTGGAAGATGACAAACACAAAAAGATTTACATTTTTTACACTCCGGTACAAGAGGACACTTAACTTCAAGAAGACCATCTCCACAACATGAACAAGAAACCAGTAAATCTGGTGTAGCACTAAGAAAAATATTTCTCTTGTCTATAAACAGACCACACTTTCTTGATGACACATTGACATGTTGTTTTTTATAAGTATTCAAATAAGAACAGATTGCTAATGGCTCAGTTTCTCTACCATATTTTAAAGATTTGATATTGGGATTAATCTTTGTATAGCACATGATAGACGACTTCAAGAAGACCATCTCCACAACATGAACAAGAAACCATTAAATCTGGTGTAGCACTAAGAAAAATATTTCTCTTGTCTATAAACAGACCACACTTTCTTGATGACACATTGACATGTTGTTTTTTATAAGTATTTAAATAAGAACAGATTGCTAATGGCTCAGTTTCTCTACCATATTTTAAAGATTTGATATTGGGATTAATCTTTGTATAGCACATGATAGACTTGGTAAGTGAAGAACAATCTACTTGTACATCCTTTTCTCGACCATCCAGAACAGAGTTCACTTTTGTATATACTTGATAAAATTTAGAAGCAGTTATCCGTCCTTTACGCAAGCGGTGCCAATTTTCATTTTCATGTTGTCCAACAGTAAATTTCTCAATAGTTGAAATTTCATCATCATCAATTTTGGGTAAAAAATTTAAAAATTCATAACAAGTATTTTGAGAACCATAAGACTTTGATATGGTTGATAAATCAAATTTATCAATAACAGAAAGGTCTTCATGGCCTGTATCTTCGTCCTTTGATCCTACGGCTCCCTCTGCTTCCTGAGCTGAAGTTAGAACATCACCAGTTCGAGGTAAACCTTGAAGTAAATAAACAAAACTAATTATTATAGGTCTTTTACTGGTGTAAAATTTATCCACGTCTTGTCAAACTAGATATGTTGTATATTATATGATCTACCAAGCCAACAAACTGGGCAAACCAGGAAACACCTCACAGGAAAGTATCGATAAGCAACATAGTAATGTGCCAGACTAGTCAGCGATGTTATATAACTTATATTGATTTTTATTAACTATTTAGTAATAATACATTTCAAAATTATACAGTCAAGCTAATTGGTTTAAAGGTTGTCAAATGTGAGGAGACAATTTGTGAAGTCTTATTCATGCTCAGGGTGACACCTGTGTTGCCTCCCTTCAAATGACAATAAATTAGCTCAAGAGAGCAATCAGTATGACAACTCTGTTGTCTTCATTAAGTTTAAAATAGGTTTCATAAACAAGATGACTCATATCTATAATTACATAATTAAAATTGTTTACGGATTGGTAAACAATTAATTCTAACAGTGAGTATAAAGTTATATTGAATATACTTTGAAAATATGAAATTGGAGCAGTCGATAGAAGAAAACATGATTTGACTAATCTTATGCTATCTTAATATAATATTCTTTATAATAATGAAACAATCATTTATAATAATAAAACAATCATGGACTGTTCAGAAGGGGACCATCACTAATTATCAGGTCTGAGTAGGGTTGTTGCCCTTTGGCACAAGGGCTCTCAGGTGTCAACTGTACTAAGACTTATGATATGTCTCAATCCCCTGTTATAAAGAGTCCATATTGTTAGATTAGTAGTAATTTACCTTTGAATAAACAGGCCTCGGGGACAACACCACGAAGTGCAATGCTCAAACTGTCAAGTATGGTGGTGTTGGACTCCTCAATTTCAAGAGGGTTGTACTTTTTCTTTTCAGTGGCCACTAGTGGTCTGCTTTTAGCTATAAAATTAAATTATATGTAAACACAAAATTGATTCATAATCTCTTTCAAAAAAGATATATGTATAGCCTTTCATTAGTGTTTTTGTTGTATATGAAATGAAAAAAAAACATCTAAAGAAATTTTTAAAAACTTATGTATTTCAAAGACACTGTATAATACACAGGTACTACAGAATATTTAAGTTAACAACAATATGGAAGTAAGTTATGAAATCATAGCTTAAATGATATACCATATTTAGCTCGAGAAGATTTCTTCAGGCTGGTACATAAGGCAGATATTTTCTGTGGCTCCAAATCTTTCATCACCTTTGGCTGCACCCAACCACATCTGGCCATAGTACATGATGTCTGCCCATACTGATTAGCAGCCTCGATGCGAAAAAGTAATGCAGCAACATGGTTGCATGTTTGCCCCAATCTACAATATTGATCAATGTCAAACATATAATTTAAAACATGAATGACACACCTTATATTATTAAATCAAATTTGACCATTACATAATTAGTCAACTGAAATGTAAATTCTCATACCCTGCAGTACATGTACAGTAGGCTCCCAAAACCTCACCATCCTCTTCCGAAATTGCTGCCCAGCAGTCATGTAAATCATCTCGAATTCGTTGGGAGGGGGTGCACTTTGCTCTTAAGATGCATTTCTCTTCGCTTGTCAAACGGTAATAAAAAACTTCTTGGAGCCAGCCACTTGTAAAATATTCATATGCTTTGCCAACCTTGTAATCTTTGAGAAGTGAATTTGTAAGGGAGACATCTCCATGCTTTAATAAAAACTGAGTAATGTCAGACAAAAATGTCGGTGGCCACTTATTTATTGCACTCTTCTCGTCCATCCATCCTTCGTATGTTTTCAGGGGGTCTTGGATTCCACAAGCAGATAAAATACCTTCATAGCACTTAGCATTATGTTCTAAAATATCACAAGCTGTTGGAATAATAGGCAGATTTAACTTGGAAGCAGAAAAACAAAGAGCTACAAGTTCCTCTTTAGTACCTTCTTTAGACAGACCCCTCTTGGTTAAATAGGCCTTCAAATTTTCTGTTTTCCACGTTTGGAATTCTTGCAGGGTGTAAATCTGATCTCCAGGATCCATAGTGTAAGTCTATATCTAATTGTGTATACGTAAAATGGCACAAAATACAGTAATTCGATAAATAAACAAGTCGAAATTATACCCGCTCAGTTTTGTTTTAGCAATAAGGCCGCTTAGGTTAAAGACTTTTACGCCGATTGACCTTTGACACGGGCCGCTTACATCATATTACTGAGGAATGTGAAAGTCGTCTATTACAAGAATGCTTAAATAAATATGATACCATTGCTAATTTTTAGACCTAATCATTAAAACTAAATGAAAATAATTTATTAAATACAATGTGTATAGAAAACGAATTTATCTAGTAGCACTAAAGCTGCACAGGGATAAGGAATATAGAGAATATCGCTAAAACGATGAGCTTATTCGTGATTTACATCAAATTAAAAGTGCAAGGGCATAGACTATTTTGTTTGAGCTGAAATTTGAAATATTTATTGCTCATATAGTGTATATTTTGAAAAGTGCTGGGAGCTGATCCTGGTCTGCATAACATTAATTTCATTTATAACATAATTTAAGCGAAGTGAAAATGTTTAGCTTTTATAAGCATTTTCGGCAAAACTTTAAGTACTTCGCAAACAACACTGACTAGCTCTCAGCACTTTTTGGGTAGATGATTTAAACCTATTTTAATGTGTATCAATTTTTTTCTTGAAAAACAAGCGTATGCCCTTGCACTATCCCCATTTTCTACATTCAGCTTGACAATTCCATTTTTATACAAGTCACGTGACAAACAGCTGATACGTGAGATATAACTGGTAATAACTACGGCCCAGTCCTATCCATTATTGATAGCTATATTACATTTTCTACAAGCATTCAGTTGCTTTGTTAATTTTTTTAAAAAGAAGCAATACATATTAAAACGGTGCAAAGGTTACATTTTCCATATTGGTCCTTAACATAGCTGAGTGGTCAGGCATAACAGAGATTTGTATATAGATGTAAATATTGTAAATAATTAATCATATGCGGGGCGCATATAATCTTGAGGGGAGGGTAGTAAAACGGAAGTTGATTTTCATTGTTTAGTTTCGTATTAACGTTAGACCTACGTTATCTTTCAAAGTCTTCAACACTAAAAAATATTAATTCTCAGATCATACAAGTAGTATGAATCTTCCACTATACAGAGGTTGCATTGGGACAATACTAATTGTATTGCAGGACCTTTGAGACCTCTCTGGTGACGGAGTTGTGAAACCTTAGCTTGTTTCTCCTCTTACACACGGTCATAAGACCTGAATAAGGCAGACAGTTGCGGGGGATAGACATCTAAGTGTTGTAGACTACCCAAAAGCGTAAGACCTGAACAAGGCAGTCACTTGGTAGTATAGATCGCGAGAGGTGGCATACCACAGTGAGAAGTGGGGGAAGTGCCAGGAGTCAGTACAGAGAGAAGTGGCAGGACCGAAGAAATCTACTTGCGGGAGACACCCGTTGACCACAGTTAGTGGTTGTCCAATCAAGAAGAAACCTATTGTATTTGTATATATTTGATTATAATTCTATTGGTCAACTAAAAATCTGAGTTAACAGGTTAACGAACCTGAGTGTAACGCCTCGGTGATACAAGACGTATCACCAAACACCAAGCTCGGCCGCGTTGCACGTTACAACTTATAATTTACTGTAAACACTATATATATATATATATATATATATATATATATATATATAT
Organism: Saccostrea glomerata; assembly: GCA_003671525.1. Taxonomy (NCBI): domain Eukaryota; kingdom Metazoa; phylum Mollusca; class Bivalvia; order Ostreida; family Ostreidae; genus Saccostrea; species Saccostrea glomerata. Next base: position 703,552 of record PRKT01000212.1, on the reverse strand, counting down.
ATATATATATATATATATATATATATATATATATATATATATATATATATATATATAATTGAATGATTCCCAATAACATATAATCCTCTTGATTATTTATTTAGAAATGCAGTTTTTGGTCAATACATTATGTGAATATTTTTTTTCATTTAAAGAGTTTCAAGAACATACAAGTTGAAGGAGACTAATCCATATTATGACCAAGTTGAAGGAGACTCATCCATATTATGACCAAGTTCAGGGACAACTCTACATAACTGGGAAACAGGCCTGTGATTTTATGGTTTGGACACTGAAAGATTGCGCCATTGTAAGGATTGCCCAGGACCCTGTTTGGCAGACAAACATTTACGTTCTTACAGACTTCTATTTCCATAGATTCATACCACACTTACAGCAGTAACTGTAAATCCTTTGAATCATGTATATGTTAGTTAGTTCTATAGAACATGCAAGCCATGTTTGAAGAGTAATAAATGAGCTTCAATATCTGCTAGTTAATCACATTTTAATCTTGAATAAATAACAGCTTTCAAACTCTTTCAATTATTTTCTGGTACAAAATTTTGAGCAATTTCTTGCAGCAAAGGGTCTTGAAAATTTACCAACACACAACATAATTGAAATATTTTTGTACTAATATATCTGAGCTGGTGTGGGATGTGTCTCAGTATTTCATAATTTTTTATTCTTTCATTAGCACGTTCAACGTGAATTCTAGATCTTGCAATTTTTCTGCAGAGCTGGACTTCTGCAGGGGTGTACTTGGACTTTGCTGTCAAAAAGGGTGGTATATTAAGATGAACACCTTGTGGCAAGAGTTTATGTATTGTGAACCCTTTATCAGCAAGAATCATATCACCAGTAGACAGCTGATTCAGAAGTCCACAATGCTCAACAATTGCCACATCTGAAGTACTTCCTGGATACAATTTACTTGCAAATACAAGTGCACCATTTGGTGCAACACCAGTTACACTCTTGACTGTGTGGGAATTTTTATACCCACTGTAGGTACTAGCTTGTAGCCTCATGTCATTACCAGGAACATCCTGTGTAATTTCAGTAGCATCAAGCACAATGCGACATGCACTGAAATCGCCAAAACTTGTTGGCATTGAGCCTTTGCATTTTTGCAAAGTTGGAATGTTATTTTCTACTAACCCCTCATACACAACTTCATGCATTGCACAGATTTGTGAAGTCACAATATTGTTCACCGAGGATACACTTGTGTTGAACCTCTCAGCAAGATCTAAGAGTGGCGTGTTCATAGTAAGTTTCATGAGGGTCATAAGCAGCTGATCACTTTGTGAAATAAATGAAGGTGTCCATCCATCGATGTACTTGATGGTGAATCTGCGCATCATTTCATCAATGGCTTGAAACATGTCTGGTCTTAGACTAGTATACATCATTATCTACATAAATAATGATATTCTTAACACTGCTTAGACTAGTATACATCAGCATCTACATAAATAATGATATTCTTAACACTGCATTTGGACCATATTATACAATGGCCAGTAATGTTGTGAAATGTTGCAAATGAAATTTCACTCAATATTTTAACAGTATAACAAACATGCATGTGAATACAACAATTTAATTTCAATTTGACACTGAAAAGAATCTGTCCAGCAGAAAAACATTTTTTTTCTCCTAAGTAAATTATTTCAATTAATATTATATTTAATCGCTAGCTGACCACATCCTTGGTAGAAGTAGTATTTCTATGGAACTGTCCAGCAGTCTGTATATCTCTGGAACTCTCCAGCAGTCTGTATATCTATGGAACTCTCCAGTAGTCCATCCATTTTCATTTTTATTAACACTGAAAATTAAATTATAAACCACAAAGCATCTTGTTGCAAAGAAAATTTGTAGCAAGTAGATAAAAGCATAAAGAATTAAATTGTTTTTGGTTGGTGGGTTCTTTGTCGCACTTGGAATGAACATGTACTAGTATAATGGACTTAAAAAGTGAGAACTATCATTTTCTAAAGGAGATAAATATAATCTAAAAATGACCACAACCTGAACACCCCTCTTAACCGTGAATGATATTTAGTGCAAGACCTACCTTTCTTTCATCTCCTATTATGTCCTCTAAAGTAAAGGCTCTTTTCCTAGACATTGCCTGAATCTGCCTTGTCAGTTCTTCCACTTGCAGTTTCAAATTCTATTGAAGTAAATCAATTTAGTTTTATAGATAAAAGAATTTTCACAAAATAATGATGAAAATGTTACACCATACCGAGTATATAGCTCCCTGGTTACACAAAAAAAGCTATGAAAAAAACAAACCTTGTGCTCCTCAGTTAACCGTTGGAATGAAAGCTGGTATGGGTGGTCAATTACATGTGGAGGAAGAGGAGGGACAAAGGCATCATCAGATATGCTGCCTTCATCCGTGTTCACACACTGCACCTGGTTGTCTAATTCTCTCTCGTATTTAACAGTTCTACTTGGAAAAATTATTTCTGTGTTTACTGCAAGTATTTTAGATGAATTCTTTTTTAATTTATTTTTACTGCACAAAATTTACCTTGAAATTTTATTTGGGTCAGGAAAATCAAACCCGGAACTCCAGGGAAACTGTGTAGGACCATTCTCCTTTTTTTCGTCCTTGAAATGGCAACTGCATATCCTGTCCATATTGAGATTAACACATCTATCCTTGCGTCTACAATTAGATCAAATTCATACATAAAGCCGTTGACACAAGTTATTCACATCAAACAGAGGATTAATCGTTCAACAGTGCCCCCCCCCCTTTTACGATTTTGACACACAATTTTAGGTATTTAATGCACCTTACCTGCAAAGTCTCTCCCATTTCTTTGCCAATGCTTGATTCGGTGGAAATCTAAACATTTTACATGTCTTCTGTAACCCTTGATGGTTACAACCAAAGACGAAGCAAAAAGTCATAGTCGTGATGTTACACAGCCAAAGTTCGTTTATCTCCGGAAGCTGTTTACCGGAAGTTACGTAGCGCGAGACTGTGTAGGCCTATTTCGATGAACGGTGTTGCGGTGGGTTTCTAAAAATAGAAATTTCTGTGAAATTCTTTCAAAATGCTACTCCTCCTACAATTTTGGTCTGATTTCAATATAACTTGGCACACAAGTAGAACACAATTAGATACATTATTCTGTATATCGAATTTTAATTTTGATGAACGGTGTTGCGGTGGTTACTAAAAATAGAAATGTCTGTAAAATTGTTTCAAAATGCTACTCCTCCTACAGTTTTAGTCTGATTTCAATATAATTTGGCACACAAGTAGACTACACTTAGAACATAAAGAGATTTTATCAACAATCATTATTCTATTTATTGCTGTTGTAAAGTTTCAAATCCCAGCTGCTTAAGTACTTTTCTCTTCCTTTGCTATAAGTTCAAACCAGTAGAGCTTCAGTCTCGACAGAGACTTCTGGTCTAGTCATGGGACCCTTTTGGGTTCCATCCGCCGGTAAACTAGCTGCAGATCTGTAGCTATCCGAATAAAAATATATATTGACAGACCGGATAGCTACAGTGCCACCCATTGAAAAAACTGTATATTTATTGCGCACAAAAAAGTGCGCTCGGTTTTCCATTTATTTCTCCATGTTCCTAAAACTGTAATCTCAAAATATTACTTACCGTGTGTTCCTAACATATTCTTTGACTCTTTCCACAAACAAACATTCGTCAAAATTATTGTTAATAGTCCTCCTGACCCTGATATTGTAATCATCGAACATTTCGATAATGTATACTGCCATTTTGGTTTCAAAGATAATTCGGTCCAATATGCTTCGTTCAGATGTTAACTACGAATGTTCTTGATAGAGGAGAGAGAAACTTTTTAAAATCTTCCCTCTTTTGCAATTGAGGTAAGAATTTGGAAGAAATAATCAAGAACCGAACGCACTTTTTTGTGCGCAATAAATATATAGTTTTTTCAATGGGTGGCACTGTAGCTATCCGGTCTATCAATATATATTTTTTTCGGATAGCTACAGATCTGCAGCTACCGGTAAACCCGCAGTACTCTCTGTGGTGCCAGACCCCCAGAGTTCGTCTCGTGTACTGTTGACTAAAGAAATATAAAAAATAGTTTTATGTCAAGTTCAAATTTATCAATAACATAATGATAACATTATATTAAATATCATGCGTAGTAAAAAAAAAAAAAAAGTTTTTTTTATTTATTTCTCACCTTCGGTGCGGCACGTTTGTAGCTGTACTAACTTCTCCTGCGACATCTGACGTTGGGCCCTCTGCGGGGGTGATATACCCTTTGCTAACTTTTCTGGCGAAATCTGTCGTTGGACCCGGACCCTCTGCGGAGCTGATATACCCTTTACTAACTTTTCCGGCGATATCTCTCGCTGTATTCTCTGTGGGGGCAGGAGATCCTTGGGTTTTGACATCTGTGCCTACCAAAAAAAAAAAAAAAAAGATGAGAACAGTCATACATCAAGTTCAAATGTATAACAATATTATAACTGGACATCACGCGTTTGCATACAAAATAAAAAAAAATGTGTAGGACTTGTATCTATTTCTTACGTTTTGTCGTTGATCTCTCTGTGGAGGTGGCCGATTTTGTTGTGACATCTCCTGTGTTTGCTGAAAAAGAAGGTGAGAAAAGTCATAGTTACATCGTACCTTAGTAACAGATCCCCCAAAAAACATTATGTAATTATAAAATTATATATGTTTTTTTTAATCACATGGACATAAACATAGATGTTTCACTCCAGCATATATCATAAAACGACGGAAAGTTATTTCAATCAATAATTATTTTTGAATCAAGTTTTGACGTCATTGTATCATTATGACGTCACAATGGAGATAGCGCTCATTCATGTACAGGAGAAAAAGAAGTGTACTTACTGGAAAAGAATCGGAAGGAAAACCATTTGTAAATGTGAATATTTAGAATAATCAGAATTACTATAAGTTGGCCAACGAGATTATTTATGGATGAATACATTTATTTAAAAAAAATAATATATAATGCAGTTACAAGTTTTAGAAAATAATCTCTATTCATTCAATGTGTTTAAATGTCTGACCCCCCCCCCCCCTCGAAAGAAAAAAACATCGCTGAGTGTTCAGAGCATGAAGAATAAGGCCTTTGAGGACTGTGCACTGGTTTATAATATTCATTTATACTGATTAAGTAACAAAATGAATGTTTTGGAGATGAAAAACTGAGTTTGAAAAAAAAAAGTTATTTCCGTGACCACTGTCAGTGATAAGTAAATCATTGTGCTTCACATATAAAATGAGCATCAGCTGCCAGGTTTTCAGAGAAAAGTATTTATTTATCTATACGTATGGCCTTTATTGTCTTTAAACAGATTATGCATATTGAAGGTCCAACAACAAACCATCATATGAAAATTTGTGAAATCTTTTAATATTCTAGCAAGGGGGGGGGGGGGTACTGAAATGCGTGTACCTTAAAAATGAATCTGATTTCCTTACTTCATATTTTAACCACAAGTAATTTATAATGACTAGTACAGCATATATTAGTTTTGGGAAAATTCATTGGGTAATTTTTTGTCTAGACGTTAAAAACTGCTTTTGAGGTGAAAATATTACTGCAAATTTACAATTTATACTCCCCCCCCAACCATGGCATTACTACATTTATCAGTAGTTTCCGAAACAATTTTTATTTTCAATAAATATAAAGCATATTATTAAATATCTGCAAGAAAATTTTTAATTTGCTTCAATTTTGTTGCATGTATGGCATTATAAAACATTCACCTCATAGATATCAAAAGATTAAACAAGAGGCCCATGGGCCTTATAGGTCACCTGAGCATTATGCAACAACTTTCCAGTGATTGAATTTGATTCATGTTTTAAGCCAGATGCTATGGCATTCACAATTTTGAAAGAGGCATCATTGATCATCATAACTAAACACTTAGCAGTTGCTTAGTTTGGTTACTTAATACCCATAGACAAGGCAGAGGAACAAAAAATACATTTCAACTTATTATTCATATTCAGCAATAATCAGTAATGCCCCTACTACACATGAACTCCTGACCCTTAGGCCTAGATCCACACATTGCACAATTTTTGAAAAGGTATCCTTATTTTTCAAAAATATTTGATTAATACTAAGGAGCAGAATTCAAACAATTCATTCATTTTCAGTCTATAAGTACAGCCCCCCC
>PRKT01000212.1:684467-695360 GCA_003671525.1 Saccostrea glomerata | reverse complement strand
GCCCTAGCACTAGAACCCCTGACCCCAGGGCCATGAATTTCACAATTTTGGTAGAGGACTCAATGCTGATTACAATCATGCAAACAGTTTGACTGCTTGATGTCCAGGAGTAAAGAAGAAGATTTTTAAAGATTGCATTAATTTTAGTGGTTTTGGCCCCACCCCTCAGGCCCCAGGGGTGCAGGGATCATGAAATTCACAATTGTTGTTCCCCTTCACCCATAGATGCTTTGTGCCAAATTTGGTTGAAATTGGTTGAGTAGTTGCAGAGAAGAAGCTTAAAATGTTCAAATGTTAACGCACAACGCACGACGACGGACGAAAACAGATAGCAATAGGTCACCTGAGTTTACTCAGGTGACCTAAAAATGGTGGTTACCATGGCAACCATAACTTCCTTATAAGCCTGATGACCATGCTTGATACTTTGATATAATGGTATCATTGCCATTAGGAACGTTATATGTAAAAATGAGAAAAATTCATTGGGCGGAATTTTTTCACGGACCCGTGCAATCCTTTCCTTAAAATACCAAATATTAAAGTAAACATGACCGAGTTATTTTCCATGCATCGTTTTTTCGTGCCGAATTACTCTTCGTCATTTTTTTTTCAAAGAAAATACCTTTTCCTTATGGACAAGTTTTGGAAAAAAGTCAATTTTTTTTTCAATATAAGAAAATAATACTATACTGTATCAAAATTCCTAAAGAATTCTTCTTAGCATATCATGGAACATAAACCATACGTCTGTAAATGTGGTATATTTTCAAACAAGTATATACTGACAAAACGTCAGAAATACTCAAGCTGTAGAAAGTCATTCTTATCCTAAAATGGTATAAGATGAGGGCTATGGTTCATCTATCGTTGCAAACTACGGCCAAAATGTACGATCCTCTCGTACTCCGGACCGTGGCTTAAGACGAAAGGGTTCATCTAGCTGAGCGGCATGTCCAATACATATTCCGTATGAATCCAAAAGAAGTTATTTAATATGGGTTCCGTTACCAACGCTTAAGATGCATGCAATACGAGAATTTAATAACATTGATTTTGTGCTATTATTTTACTATCCGTCAAAGTATACATCACTTGTTGCAAGCCCGTGAAAAGCAAATTCAGTTGGGGTACAGCCATACATTTTCTGGCCATGCATTGTACAGTTTGTTAACGATTGGGTAACCTGCGTCACCTTTCAGGGTCTGCAGTGGACTCGTCCAAGGATGCTCTGTCGGCGACTGTAAAAAGTTACCTGAGATTCCTACGCAAAGGAGAGCACGAAATATCTTTATAGAAACTGTTGCGGCTGCGGAGCTTCACTCATTATTAATTCGCCATAGAATAGAGTCCAATATTTAACACTTAATATCTTTGGATATACAAACATTTTCAAGATAAGCTTCATTTTTGTTTCTAGGTATATTTTTATCTACAAATATAATATATTTTTGTGTTTTTAAACTGAGTAAATTGATGACCTAGCATCGTTTTAGATAACTCAAGCCCCTCTAGGGCTTGAGTAAAAAAAATTAGTGGCCATTAAAACGGCCGTTGGGTTTAGTCATTAATCATGACTCTATTTTTCTGTTCTTCTTCGTTTTTCTCTTCCTATTCACGGTCAAATACAAAAACTGCTTCACCGTTAACCCACCGCATTCTTCCTGATGGTCGGTGTTCTTCTTAAATTCTTGATTTCTTTGTCTCTTACAATTAAACTTTCTTCTTCTGTTTTCAAAAACAATATTATCATCTCCCTTGAAAACAAATTTATATAATAAATATTAAAAATTTATGCTGAAATAAACGTTCTATATTTAAAAAATGATAAAGCAAACAGCGTTGCAAAACCATGCGCTGCGCACGTTTGGACTATTGAGTACACATACCCAATCATCCTTATCATCATCTGAAGATAACACCACCTTTAGGTAATCAAATCTACCACAAGGCCTTATATTACATCATACATCTATAATTAAATCATCCACCATCTTAATTCTATAAATAAATATGATTCATATTGCTTTAACCTACGTCATACATCTAAAATTAGACCAACCGCCATCTTGATCCTATCATATTACTTCAACTTACGCCATACATGTACAATTAGATCATCCGCCATCTTAAATCCATCTAAAAGGATATATATGCAGCATTTAATCCTTCTTCCATAGAACTCCTCGACGCCCATTTGATATATTTTAAAGCCGAGTTTCCACGTTCTATTCCGCTTGACAAGACTGCAGATAGCTATTTGGAAATAGAAAATGTTTATGTTTGATAGTGTGGAAGTTATGGTGTCTGGTCGGTCTTTCTTAATAGACCATAAACTCTTCCACAGCTCAAATTCCAGAGAAAAAGCAGATGATGATGGTAAATCAGTGTTGTGGAATTCAACTAGAGAAGGGACTGTTTCCTCTGTGATTTTGTTAAGATTGTTTGATAATGGGTAAAACCCACGAAGAGCTGTTTCAGCAAGAGTACCAAACTTCATGTCCATTTATTTGTTCAATGATATTATCCAAAAATGGTATGAAAACTGAACGTTTGAATTAAGTTTTGGGATCTTCTACTTCGATTTTATTTCTTTGGGTTTGTCTTCAACATATTCGACATCTTCGCTAGCCAAGGGTTTCTGATATGCTACTCTCCTCTTAAACCCTTAATTTCGTCAAACTCTGCAGGTATTTAGGACACAATGTGTAGATGTGCAAAGTACCAGGAAATTCCGATTCCATTATTTTTTCCGGGAATTTCTGCACTTTTAAACTTGGTTTCTGGCCATACCTTGAATATAGAGATGAACAGTTTGTCAGCGCAACTCCTCATAAACCGCTGCACAAAATTTCGTCAAACTTTGCAGGTATTTAGGACACAATGTGTAGATGTGCATATTACCATGAAATTTTTCCGGGACTTTCCGCACTTTTTAACTTGGGTTTCTGGCCATACCTTGGATATAGAGATGAACAGTTTGTCACCGCAACTCCTCATAAACCACTTCACAGAATTTCGTTAAACTTTGCAGATATGTAGGACACAATGTGTAGATGTGAATATTACCAAGAAATTCCGAATCTTTTATTTTTCCGCACTTGCCAACTTAGACTTTTTGGCCATATTTTGAATATAAAGATGAACAGTTTGTTAGCACCACTCCTCTTCAACTTTTGTACATAGTTTCGTCAACATCTGCAGATATTAAGGACATATTCTATTATTTGATCCCAAAGAGTTTTGCCTGTTATTCAAGAAAATTTCTCAACACCTCCCCCCAACCACTTCAAATTAATGTTTGGATTAGTATAATTCCAATAAAATTGATTCCATTACTTCATTCCACATTTAAATGTCCTCATATGCAAGACATTATTGCATCATACATCATACATTGTACATCTATAATTCAATCATCCACCATCTTAGTTCTATAAATAAATATGATTCATATTGCTTTAACCTACGTCATACATCTAAAATTAGACCAACTGCTGTGATGCTTATCATACGAATAATTTTTGGGATGAACTAACCAGTACCTGAAAAAGGTTTGTTGACTATTTCCGCCCAGGCGGCACATCATTTTACAAGCATTTTAATGTGAAGTTTGGCCTACTACAGTGTAAGTTTTGACTTTGTTTTTATATTTTTGCATTAAAATTAGTCTCTTGTGAATGTTTATTAGCATCAGGTAAATGCACATATTGTTTACCATCAAAATTGAAATTGCTAGAATTAACCTAATATTATGGGCGTTGTATGCAGATATTTTGCTCACGTGGTATATTTGATAAATTTCTTGTGAGTGTCAGCTCATATAATTGTATTTGATCCTTTTAAATTTATAAGTGATTCATACATACGCAGTATTTTTTATCGTGCAGTATTATGATTATAAATGCAACTGAACTGTGTAAATGACATTGTTTATTCAGATTCTTTGTCTAAATTCTTATGATTGTTTTTTGTTAAATGTAGCCTTTTACCACACACACAAACAAATACGAACACCTATTCAATACAGTTTTCGAATCCATGTGTGTTGTTCCTTGTTTTATGGTTAACTGGCTGTGACGTCCACGACTATACCAGCACAACCGCCATCTTGATTCTATAAATCAATATGATTCATATTACTTCAACTTACGTATGCATCTATCATTAGACCATCTGTCATCTTAATCCATCTAAAAGGATATATATGCAGCAGTTAAACGGTGACCCGTGTCAAGAATAACAACCCCTTTGGCACGCAAAAGATCGTTTCTCCGGTTTTCGGAAAAGAGGAGGCTCACTGGGGAGAAACTTTTCAAATTTCAAAACTGATCATGTAACATATTTTCCTGCCGAAATATGGCTGATATATTGCCCACTCGGCGTTCAACACCAAACATTCAATCGGGTCATAGTGATGTTCTCCTATCAGACAGTGATCATGCATGGCTGTAAAGGATGAAAATGTTCTGAAAATCCATCTGGGCATCCGATACTGTCCTCAAATGTCATTTGTTTTATTGAACCCTAAACCTTGTAGTCGGTGTGAAGTCGGCAATAACATTCACTGTCCTAGAAAAATTGCAAACAAAGTCGCTCCCTTAATGACATTAATAGAGCATTTGCCTTCATTGGTAATGGAAAAGTAAGTCCAATCAAGTTCAAAATTAGAAAAGAGTAGAGGATTTTAAACCAAGAACACCGAGGACCTTAAAAAGGAAACCCCAGGCAACTATTCACAAGGCTCTTGATTGTCTGCGCCATTTCAAGGGAAAAAGTGTGGCAATTTATAGGAAATGAAATGGTAAGTTTAAAATATTCCACCTCCCCACCTTTTCCATACATTGCTCAATAACCTGAAGAATCCCCAATGACAAATCTGAAATGCTTCTCACAAACTCGTTGTAACTTAGATTACATTTCCACTGACTGTCTTCTTTCTTACATATAGCAACAATAACAATATCATTTGTAATCCTAAAAAATGTTATCTTTTAACACAGCTGAATTTTAAATTTTAATTGTGATATAACTTTTAATTTATAGGTATACTCCAAGATGATATTTGAGAGGGTGGACAAGAAGTCTGAAATTACATTCATAAATAAACCATATTTTATGGTAACATCATTCATTTAGATTATCTATGAAAGTATGTCAAGAGCATAGAATTTGAAAGAAAGAAAACTGATCAAACTAGATATCATTGAGATGGTGGCCATCTCAAAAGGCCCCGCTTTCAACAATGAAGACGAGTTACCAAAATGTTTGTGTGTGTGCGTTACAAATTCACTCTGTTTTATGTAACTCTACTTGATTTGTTTTTCCAAAATACAAACTTTTACTTTTTACTGCTTGACTTTCAGTTGATAAATTTTCATCACTAGTTTACTTGTGTTGTGTACACTGTCAATTTTGATATTTCATTTAATATTTTATCATAGGAAAGAGTGAACAGCTTATGTTTGAACATGTATTTTATGTTATAATTTCTAAACGACTTTTTTCCATAGATGCTGATGACTGTTTAAGTATTGCTTGGCTGTCCATCCTGTTTAAAGAGAAACCCAAGGACATCATCAAGTTTGAGGAGGATCCCACAAGCTTGCTGTATATATTAGAGGATCCCACAAGCTTACTTTATATATTAGAGGATCCCACAAGCTTGCTGTATATATTAGAGGATCCCACAAGCTTACTGTATATATTAGAGGATCCCACAAGCTTACTGTATATATTAGAGGATCCCACAGGCTTGTTGTATATATTATGAAACATAAACTTCTGTCAATGGGGAGGGGGGTGTTTTGATCGTATTCATCGAAGGGGAGAAACCCACAGGGTGTGATTATTTTTTCCAAAGCTTAACCGCCTAACTGGCTGCAATCTATGTATTTAATCTTGCCTACCCAAAGAACTGGTTAACAAGAGGCCCATGGGCCACATCGCTCACCTGAGTAACTTGGGTGATGCAGATCTTTACCAGATTCCCCCTCTTGCTATACCTATCATGCCCAACAACCCCCTTCCCTTTTTTTATTTAAAATCTTTTAGAATCTATACTAACCAAGGATGCTTCCACATAAGTTTCAGCTTTCCTGGCCCAGTGGTTCTTGAGAAGAAGATTTTTAAAGATTTGTTCTATATATTTCTATGTAAAACTTGGATTCCCTATTGTGGCCCCGCCCTACCCCCGGGGGTCATGATTTTAACAATTTAATATCTACACTACCCAAGGATGCTCCCACATAAGTTTCAGCTTTCCTGGCCCAGTGGTTCTTGAGAATAATATTTTTAAAGCTTTGTTCTATATAGTTCTATGTAAAACTTGGATTCCCTATTGTGGCCCCGCCCTACCCCTGGAGGTCATGATTTTAAAAATTTAATATTAACACTACCCAAGGATGCTTCCACATAAGTTTCAGCTTTCCTGGCCCAGTGGTTCTTCAGAAGAAGATTTTTAAAGATTTGTTCTATATATTTCTATCTAAAACTTAGATTCCATATTGTGGTCCCGCCCTACCCCCGGGGGTCACTATTTTAACAAGTTAATATCTACACTACCCAAGGATGCTCCCACATAAGTTTCAGCTTTCCTGGCCCAGTGGTTCTTCAGAAGAAGATTTTTAAAGATTTGTTCTATATATTTCTATGTTAAACTTAGATTCCCTATTGTGGCCCCGACCTACCCCCGGGGGTCATGATTTTAACAATTTAATATCTACACTACCCAAGGATGCTTCAACATAAGTTTCAGCTTTCCTGGCCCAGTGGTTCTTGAGAAGAAGATTTTTAAGTGACCCCACCCTATTTTTGTCGTTTCTTGATTATCTCCCCTTGTAAGAGAACTTGGCCCTTCATTTTAACAATTTAAACTCCCCTTCACCCAAGGATGCTTTGTACCAAGTTTGGTTAAAATTGGTCCATTGGTTCTTGAGAAGAAGTCGAAAATGTGAAAAATTTACAGACGGACGGACGGACAGACAGACGGACGGACGACGGACAAATTGTGATCAGAAAAGCTCACTTGAGCCTTTGGCTCAGGTGAGCTAAAAACCTTTCCTTATATCCAGACTAAAGGATCAGCTAGAACAGGTCTCTTTGGGCAAACGTAGTTTTAGTGTATTGGTCTCATTAAATGCCTTCAATTCTCTTCCACACATTAAATTAAGTTAAGATGGGGTTGTTAAGGAAAGACATGTTTTTCGACAGTGTACTTGTACGTATATATAAAGGGTCATATTTTGATGTCCTTGATTGTTTTCATATGCAATTGTTATCCATCCATCATGTACTTACATAGTGCCCTTTATAATAGTGTTCTGATTCAAAGGATGGTAAAAGATTTATTTCAATACATGTGTATCTCAATTACATCCAGAAGAATTTTGTAGCATATTGGGTAGAAACTTAAAAGTGGATAGATGTTTGATTAGTAATGTGTACTTTTGATAATTGTAGAGAGAGGATGATTGTAACGTTCTGTGTATTTCACCCATTAGACACATTTTAACAGTCTTGTTCATTTGTACACACTGAAATCAAACTAAAATAATGCATCTGAAATCAAACTAAAATAATGCATTTTGAGATCGTACATGTGTATTGTTTAGGTAGTGTTGAAATGAGACATATTAAAAACTAAGCATTGGTTTTTTTAAATTAGTTTTTAGTAGTTAATTACATTTTTAGTTTCAAATAAATTTAAAATTGAACTTATCTATTATTGTTTTTTTTCTACAGGGCTCAGGTGAGCTAAAAAAAATTAAGCAGGTTCAGTTTTCTTTAAAATATGCACATTTTTGACACAGTTTTTATCAAAAATATCTTGTTTTAAATATTTGTTATCATGTGATACTTTCTATCTATAAATCAATTATATATTTATAAAGAGTAAACCTTTTGACTTTATACCACACATAGTTTTGAAGCTATTGTAAAAATAATAATTTCGACATGTTGACTTTGGACGTTACCTAAGGAAATGGGACAAAGAGAGTTTGATGTTGGTTTCCTCTACCGTTTGTTCATACACTGACGCTTTTGACTGACAAGATGGTAGATGTTTCTGAGTAGTGTTCGGCAGTTTTTCTTTGTAGTTCCTGGTATAGAGCTCTAGCCAAGCAAGGGCTTCAGAGGTGCTGGGCTGCTTTGGCTTTGTTTGGTGATTGTTTTCTCTTTATTTATTAAAAAGGTAAATTATGCTTAATCAGATAGTAAATAATAAAGTGCACCATTTCAATATCCTTTTATACAATTCATACTGAAGACGGAGTATGCTAGGAAGTGAATGTGTCTATACTTGTGGAGAGTAAAGAAGAAGTGATGTGGTGAAGAATGATGTGGCACTGGTAAAGGTGAAGGTGTTCGCTGGATGACGATTCGTCGTCTTCTCTTACACAGATGCACGAATGTAAAGGTCAGCACAATACATATGGCAAAGGAAACATTCCCTAAAAAGATATATCAAAACAAAAAATTAAAGTTTGTTCAGTTGACAGGGTTCAAGAAATGCCTCTGTTGTTAAGGACAGTAATGCAAAATATGCATTCTACAATCCACTTCCTTAATGCTAACTTCACTAAACCAGCTAATGCTATTGCTCTCTGACTAATATCTAGGTGATGCTTTTTATATCTTGGTGATGCATTTTGGTTTTTCCAAGAATGTAGATGAAAAATCAGGTCAAGGTGACTTACTTTTGAGTGTCTCACATACTTATTGGCTTAGAATCTTCAATCTTTGTCTATTAATGCATCTTGAGTCCTCAGAAAACTTCAATCTTAAACTAGGTCGTTGTGACCTACTTATGTTTTTTTTATAGTTTTATTAGCTCACCTGAGCCGAAGGCTCAAGTGAGCTTTTCTGATCAAAATTTGTCCGTTGTCTGTCGTTGTCGTCGTCGTTAACTTTTCACATTTTCATCTTCTTCTCAAGAACCTCTGGGCCAATTTCAACCAAACTTGGCACAAAGTATCCTTGGGTGAAGGGGATTCAAAGAACCTGGTTCATTTGTCGCAAAATTCGGCCCCGTGTCAAAATTAATAATATTCCTCTAAGTTCTTCAAAAGAGTGTATATTTTTATGAAATTATCAATATATACCTGTACAGAGCTTTATTTATGTTTTACATAGCTGTAAAGGTAGCATTGTTTACGTTAACGTTGCGATATTTTGACGTTGATTTATGCGACGTCATAAACAAGAATGGGATACAGGATATTTCAAAATAAGTCCAGCTAGCATGCATTTTTCATTTTGAACGTTTAATGAATTTCATTCACAAACGTAACGCGATATTTTTTGTTCAACATTGATATAGCATACGAGACTTACTAGATTCATTTTCCATAATTAATAGCAAGTATTTGAATCAATTGGTATGTTTGGATTTGATTTTGTAAAAAAAAAAATCGTATTTAGAGAAAATTAAGTTGTGCATTTGGAGAGTTTTCATGTGTTCGCGGACTGATGCCATGAGATTCATACCGCTACAATATTTTAAAGAACTTTAAATATTTAAAAAACTGTACTTGTAAATGTTGAAAAAATCAACTTGATTCTTTAAGGTAGAATGGGATATCTCCATGTTATGACGTACCTCCGTTTGAAATATTGTTTTGATTTGCATGAGCGCTTATTATCGGGTCAAAAATTGTAGATACACCGTTTAAAAGAACAAACTGTAGCTAATTCAATGCAATTCACATAACTCGGCATTTTAGCTAAAATAGACAAAAAAGTATATAACTTTACTTTTAATTGTATTATGGACATTTAAAATGCAAACTCTGTAAATCAAATAGTTTGAACATTGCAGCTTTTGAACACTATAAATGAAAAACTGTCTTTCAATTGTTTAACTGTCCACTACCCCAGGTGTTCGATGAGGCATGGATAAGTATGAGGATTTCACATTGTGCTTAATAATTACCAATCAATAATCACGTTAACCAGGACTGGTCGTCTTTGGTATTGAATTCAAGAAGTAACTGTTTGGTCACAAATCAGCAAGCTGTTGGATACAGTCCGAATACTTTTAAATGAATGTAATGGCTCGATCTGAATGAGACACGTTTTGAAAGCGATTGTCCGGGCATTGTCTTCAAAACAGTTCTAAGTTAAAGACTACCAACGAAAGAAAGTGCGATTTTTTATATCGGTGATAAAATGTTGAATCATTTCTTAAATAGCACCCAGATTTTTTCAACCCCTGGAAAATAAAGAAAGATAACTCTTCCGATCGGATCTTTTTATCCAAATATATTTAAATGCATCTGATATTTTCCATTTATATACATTTTTTTCAATTTCTTTTTTTCAATTTGCCGACATATTAATATACATTCTAATTGTAGATTTTCATGCAGTTTTATCCGTCTGTTTTCAAGAAATGAAGTTTTCCCAATTTTTCACGCTTATTTTTTTTTTAAATTAAAAAAAATACAAAGACATATTTCTTGTCATTTTTGTTTTTATATACACTTGATATTAGAAAACTTCTTCCTATAATATTAAACTTTTGATATAAGAATTATATGATAAAAAAATCGGTTTTGTATTTCTCATTAAAATAAAAAAAAAATTATTAAAATAACGATTTAACAAACTGATGCGTGATGGCATTTCAAATCCTCCTAATTTGGGTACATGAATATATAGGAGAAATTTCGTTTGGTATCCCATACCACCTTAATGTCGCATTCGTTGGTGATAAACTATGACGGAATGAAGTTTACATCACGGAAGGCAGTACAAGATACATGCATGTAAATAAATAATAAAAGGTATAAGAAAAATTTATTGACAGTATTCTCGGGCAAAATGCGTTCCGTATGCAGTAGTTTATCGCTGCGATTCAGCGCTGAAGTTCTAAAGACGGTCGTAATAACT
>PRKT01000212.1:634357-679274 GCA_003671525.1 Saccostrea glomerata | reverse complement strand
ATGACCCCTGGGGCAAGGGTGGGGCCAAAATGGCCGACCCAAGTTTTACATAGGAATATATTGGAAATATCTTTAAAAATCCTTCTCCAGAACCACTGGGCCAGGAAAGATGAAACTCATGTGGAGTCATCATCAGGTAGTGTAGATTCGAGTTTGTTCATGACCCCTGGGGCTAGGGTGGGGCCAAAATGGCCGACTCAAGTTTTACATAGGGATATATAGGGAAACCTTTTAAAATACTTCAAAGCTCTGATAAGTGATATTTATATGGAATCATCCTCAGGAAGTGTAGATTCTAGTTTGTTCAAATGATGAACTTGGAAGGGGGGGGGGGGGAATTCAAGCCTGATGTACTCAGGTGAGCGCTGTGGCCCCTGGGCCTCTTGTTAAAATATCTTCAGTTATAATTGGCTAAGAATCATCAAACTTTGTCAGTTGATGCAACTTGGCTCTTAATACTTAGGGTTAGAGGTTTCAAATAGAAGTGAAAGGTTGTACAATTTATCAGAAGAGCGATTCAAGGCCCTTGGGCCTCTTGTTCTGTCTTACACAGTGCATTACTAAGCCACAAACGATAACGTAAACATTCCATCTTTATATAAAGAATCTTGGGTCTTCGAAAAATGTCGACCAAAATGTAGGTCACGATGACCTACTTTCGACATTTTATGACTATATTTAAGTTTCATAGGTATTTATTGGCTTAGATTCATCAAACTTTGTTAGTGGATGCATACTTAGTTTTCGGATAGTGATGACCAAAAAGTAGGTCACGTTAACCTACTTCTGACATTTTATGGCTTGTTTCAAGTATCTCCGGTACTTATTGGCTTAGAATCATCAAACTTTGTGAGTTGATGCATCTTGGGTTTTCGGAGATTGTCGACCAAAAAGTAGGTCACAGTGACCTACTTTTGACATTTTATGGCTATATATATTTAAGTATCTCAGGCACTTATTGGCTAAGAATCACCAAACTTTGTCAGTTGAGGCATCTTGGGTTTTCGGAGAATGTCGACCAAAAAGTAGGTCACAGTGACCTACTTTTGAATATCTCAGGTACGTATTAGCTTAGAATTATCAAACTTTTTAGTTTAGGCACCTTGGGTTTTCGGAGAACGTCGACCAAAAAGTAGGTCACTGTAACCTACTTTTGACATTTAATGGCTTTATTTAATTATATCTGATACTTATTGGCTCGGAATCATCAAACTGTGTCAGTTGAGGCATTTTACGGTTTCATTGAATGTCCAACAAGAAGTAGGTCACGGTGACCTACTTTTGAATATCTCAGGTACTTATTGGCTTATAATCGGCAAATTTTGTCAGTTTAGGCATTTTGGGTTCTTGGATAACGTCGACCGAAAAGTAGGTCACCGTGACCTACTTTTGAAATTCGAAGGCTATATTTAATTATCTCTGGTACTAATTGGCTTAGAATCGTCAAACTTTGTCAGATGATGCATCTTGGGTTTCAGAAAATGTTGACCAAAAAGTTGGTCATGATGACCTACTTTTGATTCACTGTGACCTACTTATGGTATTTTATAATTATATTATAATATCTTCAGTCTTAACTGGCTAAATATTATCAAACTTTGTAAGTTGATGCATTTTGGGTCTTATGATACTAATAGAGTTGGAGGCTTCTAATAGAAGTGATAGATTGTACAATTTATCAGAAGAGCGATTCAAGGCCTTTGGGCCTCTTGTGTATAATTATACATGTATCGATATAAATAAAAATTCTGAGTACCGATTTATCCCCAGTGCAGTATCAGGGTAATGAATTGAAATTTAATGAGAATTTGTACCTGACTCTGAAAGTTTTTCATTGGTGCAATACTCTACAACTGTTTCAAACTCCATTGCTGACACAGGTGAAGGGGATACCGATTATGTCCCCCAGTTTTTTCCTTATAAGCTTCTCTTCGTTTAGCATTTATAGCTGTTTTCTTTAACGGCTCATGTTAGCCTCTTGTATTCTTTTTTGTTCTTCTTCACTTTTACCGCTGTTCTTTGGTTTCCATCCGTGATCAGCTTTTCTATGCATTTTCAGTCTTTTTTCTGTACCTTTTTGGTGGACTTTTTGAAGCTCTTTATTTCTTTGTTTTGCATCTTCACTTAGATTGATTGTATACTGTTTAACGTCCCTCTCCAGAATATCTCACTGATATGGAGACGTCACCATTGCCGGTGAAGGGCTGCAAATTTAGGCCTATGCTCGGCACTTACGGCCTTTGAGCAGGGAGGGATCTTTATCGTGCCACACCTGCTGTGACACGGGGCCTCGGTTTATTTGGTCTCATCCGAAGGACCGCCCCATTTAGTCGCCTTTTACGAGAAGCAAGGGGTACTGAGGACCTATTCTAATCCGGATTCCCACGGGACTCTTCACTTAGATTTTTTTTTCTCTGTATAATTTAATTCGTGATGTTTCTGCTACTCTGTGCAATTGGTTGAGATTAGGATTGGATTTAAGAGCATGTCTACGAGAAAACCATGCAAAAGGTTATGGGAGTAAGGTTCTCTGATTTATTTCATGTTTTGTGTGTAAATTTCTTCTATAATATAAAATATTTGGCCACAATTTTTTTTTTCAGTGTGGTCTCACTTAAGGGGTAAATCGACACTGCTACTAAAAATAGAATTCCTGGTCATTACGCAGGGTGAAAACAGGAATTTTATAGGATTTCAGATTTAAAAATTCAGCATTTTATTTTATTAAGATATAAAGTATCCATGTATGGTTGAAAGTAACAAACTGTGCCCCCCCCCCCCCATTTAAGTGCAAAAAGGTCAAAAGTCTGGCATATTTCCAGGTGTTGTAGTGTTTAGCCGGGCTTATTGCTCAAAGAGCAATTGCCATCTTATGAGATCCTGTTCAAGGCAGGATGTTGACCCCAAGTCGGCATTTTAAAGTTACGTACTAAAATATAGTTCTTACTATCAACCGCTTTTGAGATAATACAAACGCTAAATAAAGCAACAAAAATAAAAACGAAGTTTTATCTATATAAAATAAACATTAGTTGTTATGACTTTGAAAACTTCACAATCAAAGAACATAGTTCTTTAGCGTAAGAATTTTTGATAATCAGTGTTACCTTCACGCGCGTAACCAGGCGTACGTTTGTACGCACAAACGTCCACATCATTTTCAAAAAAAAAAAAAAAAGAAAGAAAGAAAGAAAAAAGAAAGAAAGAGTGAGAGGCGAGCGAGACAGACGTACATTATTTTAAAGCGTACTCATCATTTTTGCAAAATGAAATTACTAGTTACTGTAAATAATTTTATAAAAATTAAAAAAAATACTTAGAAAAAATTTGGGAATTAACGATAGAAAAAAATAACTGAAAATCAGCAGCACGCGCGTAGCCAGGCGTACGTTTGTACGCACAAACGTCCACATCATTTTCAAAAAAAAAAGAAAAAAGAAAGAGTGAGAGGCGAGCGAGACAGACGTACATTATTTTAAAGCGTACTCATCATTTTTGCAAAATGAAATTACTAGTTACTGTAAATAATTTTATAAAAATAAAAAAAAAATACTTAGAAAAAATTGGGGAATTAACGATAGAAAAAAATAACTGAAAATCAGCAGAATCAGTTCTAGGTGCAAACGATAGTATATACATATCACTGAAATCATAAGATTTTCTCGGATTTCTGTTTACTTTCGAATATACCCCCCCCCCCCAAAAAAAAAAAAAAAGAAAAAAAATGAGAGGCTACCCCCCCCCCCCCCCAAAAAAAAAAAAAAAAACCTAATATCGGACTCATGCGAGACTTCAAAAATCATAATTGAGCTTTATATATGATCTTCAAAATCGAAAAATTGGTAATAATCAGTTTAATCTAATAACTAATAATTAAGGTCTGTTCAAGTCATGTTTTGACTTCCGTAATACAAGTTGTCATAAAACCAATAGTATATTTTACATGTTATTACAATTTTTGCAAAAAAGTTACAGCTACCAGATTTGTAAACATCTATAAACATTCATTTTTTGTATACAATGTACATAATGTTAAAAAATGAACTGAAAAGAATTCTTTCTTTGTTATTTCAATCTTTACGGCGGGTATGACCGGTCGGCAGGGGATGCTCACTCCTCCATGGCACCTGATCCCACCTCTGATGTTTCGGAGGTCCGTGTTTGCTCTGCTCTGATTTTGTATACTGTTTAATGGACTTTGAGATTGAAGACTACCGTATGTTACCATACGTATTTTGTCGAACTTAAAAAGTCGTAAATTCTTTTAGTGTGTTCGTCAAACAGCGCTATTGGAAAGATCCTTTCTCGTTATTGAGTGTTTGTCCGCATTTATTAAATTTTGTACTAGAAAAGAACAGACCTCAAATGTGGCTGCGTAACAAACTGAAAACCTGTAAGAAAATTCGAACAGACAGTATCAGTAGGGTCAAATTTGCACATCGAAATTGTCTAGAATTCACTGGTTTCCGGGGGCTTCGCCCATTAGGCCCCCACAAGGCCATCGCCCTGGCCTTAAAACGGCCCCCTAAAATCTCCTGCCTATTCAGGCGTCCACATCAAAAGTACCCTGGCTACGCCCCTGACCGTAGTTCTCTACTCATACGAGTTAAAGCAGGAGAGAGAACCAGACTGACCTGTTTGTTTTCATTCAGCTGTGGTACCAGATTAATTCTGATAATGACAAAATCGGACGATGGTATTAGGATTAAAAAACTCCTGTCAGTGTCTTATCATTTATATTGATGCCCCGTTGGGATCCGGGTTAGAATAGGTCCTCGGTACCCCTTGCTTGTCGTAAATAGCAACTACCGGTAAATGGGGCGGTCCTTCGGATGAGACCGTATAAACCGAGACCCTATGTCACAGCAGGTGTGGCACGATAAAGATCCCTCCCTGCTCAAAGGCCGTTAGTGCTGAGCATAGGCCTAAAATTTGCAGCCCTTAACCGGCAATGGCGACTTCTCTATATCAGTGAAATATTCTTGAGAGTGACGTTAATCAGTATATACACAGGATGAAAATCCACCATTCAGTCGACTGAATGGTGGCTGAATGGCCACTGAATGGTCACTGAAAGGTCACTGAAAAGACCTTTTCTCGTGACCTTTCCGTGATCATTGAATTACCATTCAGTCGACTGAATGGCACATACATTTCAGTGACCTTTCCGTGATCATTCAGTTGAATCATTTTATTGAATAATCGGCTTATTTTTTAAACTAACAATTTTATTTCACTTTTTCCTGGTATAATAGCATTAAATGTATCTAATTCCGAATTAAAAAAAAATAGGAAAAAATAAATACAAGAAAAAAAACTGCTCCCATGCCCAGAATCGAACCCTGGTCTCCTTCGTAGGTGTCCGCGACCTTATCAATAACGCTACGACTTCTTGTTGACAAATGAAGATTTAAAATCAATTAATTTATTGAAATCGATGGAACAATCAGTTCACCTGTTGTATCGAGGAGCTGCGATGTGTATATATCTTGTATATCTTTTGTATATTCTATGTTAGTTGCCCGGATCTTTGGGACAGACTAATTAATTACACAACTCCTATCGGGATAATGACAATTATCAGAGACGGGCACCTGTTACTGTGTCAAAGATTTAAGATCGTTGTAAATTCTCTAGCTAGAAACTTAATTAGTAGAATGATTTTATTAAAGCAATATCATTTAGAAAGCTAAAATCTCTTATATATTTTTTTTTCTACAAGAGGCATGTATAAACGATTTGTTTATTCTTGTAATTAAAAATTAAATTAAAATAATGTCTTTGAAAAACTAAATATCCTGTAGTTTTGACAATGACATAATTAAGAAACGAAATTGATCAGTAATACTTGCAATCTTCAAGAAATGGTTTAAATAATATTAATTCTGTCTCATTAATCAGAACTATTTATTTCCATGAAAAAATACACGTATAAGCACTATAGAATGTTATGCATTTATTGAAATTTTGAATCGGTTATCGGATCATCATTTTTTATCACTTGAAGAATTTATTTTCTTAATGTAACTAGAAATATTCAATTAAAAATCATTTTGAATAAGTCTCACATATTTTATTTTGGGGATAGACAAATTAATTACACATCTCTTATAAGGATGATGACAATTATCAGAGACGGGCACCTGTTCCTGTGTCAAAGATTTAAGATCATTGTAAATTCTCTATCTAAAACTTAGTAGAATGATTTTATTAAAGCAATATCATTAGAAAGCTAAAATCTCCTATATATATATATTTTTTTTTACAAGAGGCATGTATAAACGATTTATTTATTCTTGTAATTATCAATAATAATTACCTAGACATATTTTAAGGTACCCGAATTTGATAACGATAAGTAAAAAAAATAGTAAACACAAGTAAGATTGAATAATAAATCTTTATTTAATAAAATATGGCTTCCTTGTTAATGAAAAATATCTGATTATAAAATAATACGCTAGTGAAAAAATTACTTAATTGCGATTTAAATATTACTGAAGGGTGGCGGAAAGGTCACTGAAAGACGACAGAAAGGTCACTGAAAGTCGACGGAATTGTCACTGAAAGACGACAAAAAAGTCACTGAAAGTCGACGGAAAGTTCACTGAAAGACGACGGAAAGGTCACTGAAAGTTGATGGAAAGGCCACTGAAAGTTGACTGAAATGTGTCCGCTGAATGGTGAGTGAAATGTATCTGAAATGTGACTGAAAGGCAACTGAAAGGTCACTGAAATGTATGTGCCATTCAGTGGCTGAATGGCCACTGAAAAGTTACTGAAAGCCGCCTTTCAGTTTTAACTGAAAGGTCTTGTTTCTTCCTGTGATAATCAATCAATCAATCATTTATATTGATAGTTTTGAAATAATTTTTTCATCAGAATAGAAACGTGATTCATGTAAGAAATCCATTTTACTCTGTAAATGAGCCCGGCTCTCTGTACTTCAGAGTACCTTGCTTCAGGTCTATATCCACAGTCATCTAACGTGATGCTAAGAATTTCAAAGGCTTCTTTGCTGATGGGCTCCTGGATATTATAAAGAGTTTCAAGTAAGTCCAGTGTTTCTACATCAAGCTGTTCCTGTGTCATGGTTTAAAAACACGTCCGACTTCTCAGAGATCCATTGTAAGAATGTAGGGGATTTTTCTTTAATCTCTCTTTTTTATACCTTCTTGATTATGCTAATGAAAATTCATGCGACACAGGTAGATATGACGTCGAAACAACGTATTGTGAACTATTTTTACCTGAGTGTATAAATTCAGCTGCCTTTCCATTGTTCATTCATTACACAACCGACATGATATCTGAGTATACGTATCCTCGCACCTTGCGTGGGCTACGATTTAATCTGGACCTGCATCGATAAAAAAGAGCCTTAAATGGAAAAGCAACGAGAGTTACAAGACGTCACTAAGACTTAGGACAGGACACAACAGACTCAACCAACATCTGCATAGAGTCATGAAAGTCATACCATCACCGATTGTCCATGTGGAGAAGCTGATCAGAATACAGAACACCTCCTAGAACATTGCGGAATACACCAGGCACTGAGAAACAACACATGGCCAACACCAACAACGATACAAGAGAAGCTTTATGGACCAGTGGAAGCCCTGCAGAAGACCACCAGATTTGTAGAGGAGACTGGGACTCAAGTGTGATTTAGGCGAACGAAAAGAAGAAGAAAGAAGTGCATCGAGAATAGACTCTATTCACGCACGCGCTAAAGTTCGTAGCGATAACGAGGCTGACCTGACAAAAAGCACATGTGCGAGCTGACGCTGAAAATGGACAGCCATGCGAAAACAGGCTCCGCGGCTTATTGTTGCGTGCCGCTTTGTAGCGAGGACAGTCGTCGGGGTACAGCAACATCCTTCCACTCTTTTCCAAAGGATCCATCTGCACGGAAAGAGTGGATTATTAAAATACGGCGAGACGAAGGCCATGACTTCCATGTAAGTTTTTCACGTGCCTGACTCTGAGTTTGTCGGTTTTGTGAATATATAAAAATCCCTCACTGAAACAACTGAAAAAAGTCACAGATTTTTAATTTTGATTATATTTTCCTTTAATTTCGTTGAGTTTTGACATACTGGACCCTTTTATTTAGTCACAGTAAGGCGATAGATTTCACATCACCAGTGATGTTTACGTCCATCTTGCTATAATATAAACTGCACATAAGCGAGGTTTCGTATCATCTCGCACTTTCATTACATCTCTACATGGTTTGAAGTTAAATTATTACATTTCGATACAACACCTTTTAATACATTTTCCAGTCATTTAAGGTAGGACAAAACAGTATCCGAAATGATATCTTTTCGGATGTCCTCGCGTAACGCAAACGTTTATGTGATCAAACTTTAAAGCGTTTCAGAGAGGCGTCCAGAGATACAGACGACAACGTCATGTTTAAAAGAGATAAACACGGACAGTTCGTAAGCTCGAATCATACAAATAAAAAGTCGTCAAATCGAGGTGCACATCTGCGTAAAACCAAACTGCAAGCTATAAATCATGAGTATCGCAGCACTGTTAAGGCTTACTATGAGAAATCAACGGAAAATAAAAGTGCAAAAAACGGGAAAATTTTAAAATTGAATTTATTTTTATTCAGCAATTCTATTACCACAGAACTTAAATACTTATGGAAATAGCATGGTATTACATACTCTGTACTGTGTAGAGTTTGGTCTCATCGATGGAGAGTCACGTGATGAACGCATAGCAGGTACACGGAATGTAGGTCAATAACAAATTTCAATATCGCAAGGGCATACCCTAATTGAAATTAAGAATTCAAGCTATTAATTTTTTCTGTGTACTTTGTAGTTTCTGAAAAGTGCTGCTGCTTTGAATAGAATTCGCGTTTTAATACTTAAATGTTTAAGTAAATAGGCCAATGTCGAAATATGTTAGAATTTTACCAAATATTTTGTGCACTTATAAAATCACGGCCTCGATTTAAAGAAAGCAGCAGCACTTTTCAAGTTAAGGAATATATCCTTTATCTATATTTAAAAAAATGGTTCAGATCTATGCAGTGTATGCCCTTGCGAAAGTACGATTTTATGAGGCATCTCGATGTAAAATATACGTAACCTGTACATAAAACACGACATAATTAATAAGATACATTCTCTTTGTAGTTAATTAACAATCGCACTAAACAAAGGCTATACCTTGGTATTAGTCGACTACTTAAAATCTGTAAATAATATTACGTTTAATAATAAAACACATTTTTCGTTGATAAAGAATTTCTCAATTTTCCTCTCCCAGCACATGAAGTACGTCATTTTTACCAGTATGACGTCATGTTTACAGGTTCATCGCGACGAGTGCTTTGTCTACAACAAGCTACATGGGATTTAACTAGCAACTTTTTTTAATGCATTGATAAGTTATATAATGTTGTTTATTATGCTAATACTGTTCAGCGTTGCAGATTATTTCATTTACACGTATAATGAGAACGACATAAATGTCATGTTTTTGTCTGACGTCATAGTAAACTTTTCCCGTATAAATTAGGCCCCGCCCCCTTATTCAAGCCTTAACAATGCTGCGATGATGACGAAGAGGTTGTGTTTGATGGTGCACAGGCAAACATTGGATGCGAACTTGAGGTGGGTGGTGGGGCCATAGACGTCGACGAAACAACGGACGATTGGGCAACAGGAAGACGGATTGTAGAATTGGGCCATCTCGCCACACAGATGTTTTGCCACATATGCAAATCCCCGCTGCACCTTATTGACACTGTGTGGGAAAAACGCTATGGGCTTGGATCCATATTACACATAAGGTATAACCAGATATAACGTACATCACTTCTTCTTTTATTGCAATGAGATCTGGTTAAATATTTTAATATTTGTGAAATTCTTTAATTGAACAATTTCAAATGAAGTTTATCAGGGAAAATTTTAAATGTACTTTGTAAAACTTCTAATGCTCCTTGCAGAGCAGATTTAGATGAAGAAAACGTGTGGACAAGAATACTTTTTTTTCAAGTTTCCAATTTTGGAACCACCATTTCATTTCCAAGAATACTTAAGCTATTAAAATCTATAAAACAATGATTTTGTTAAAAAAAAATACCCATGGATTAAAAATATTTTTTTCAATTTTCAACAATTTAGGATTTTCATTCATTGCTAAAAAAAGAAAATTCAATAGAATCACTAAATTTTGAGAAGCATATAAATAAAAGAATTAATCATGCATACCAATGCTTTCAAGGGATATGCAAAGATACATAATTCATCTAAACTAAGCATAAGTATAAGCGTGATAAAGCATGTAGCTGAGAAACACATCAACATCTGACACAGGGGGTATTGAAGAGGAATTTTGTTTTCTCTAATATCAAACTTGATGATTTTTTTTTTCATGGAAAAATATCAAATGTCTAATTATACTCAATCAAAATGTTAAGCTTTGGTATTTGTCCAGAAAGATTGAAAATAACAAACTCGTTTATAAAAAAAATGTATTATATGATAAGTATATCTAAAAATGACTGCATTACATGTTATCATTGTACAAATGATGGTATGATTTATAATCATGTATAATTTAATTGCCATTTTTATAGCTGTAAAAACATCACCTGCAATGCTGTTTGCCCAATAGAAACAGGAAAAAGGGGGGACACAGGAGCATTTGATATCAATTCAAAGGCTGTTCTAGGTATGATCTTTTATGAATATGTATATGTTTTTAGTTCTTCATCATTGTTTATATATATAGTGTTTTAGTACATTATGACAATAGCACATACTCGGATTAAACGAAATTTACAAGTTTTAACCTTGTCGTTGAATGCAAAGATTATAAATGTTTAGAATTACATGTAGAAATCATATTGTTATAAATTTTGATATGATCATATGAAGTCAAGTAGGGACAATATGTATACTCATTTATATTAACTTACAGAATTATGTAGATCTATTAAATACAAATAGCTTATGCCCCCCCCCCCCCTCTCCTCTGTCACATACATGTATAATCATTAAAAATAATCATACCTTTATTTCTTAAAGAAATATTTTTGATGACCCTGATCTGTATATAAATCAGTAACAGGCAGTGGCGTACAAATTTGTAGGCATTATAAATTATGTTCATTATTTCATTCATGCCCCCATACTTTTCCGGTAGAGAGCATCACATTTTTTTGTGCCAGCATTTACTGTGGCATGCCTGGTCCTTGGCTCATATGACTGGTCTCAATGTCCCACAGTGTGATTAAATGAACCCACAACATAAAGATCAACTCCTTTCTTTTGACTTGATATAGTGCAGAAGCTTTATCACTCTGCCATGCAGGCAACTTTCAGATCTTGTTGTAATGCATACATGAATGAATTTATTGTAATATTTCAAGACTTAAGTTAATTAATACATTGAAGGTTTTTATTTTTATAATCATTAATGCATTTCAAATGTTTCAATATGTACCATGTTTCAAAATGTTATTTTTTTTTAGGAATGATCCATGTGGGTATGGGCCCAACCCATCTTATCAACTTTCTTGGGCAGTGCAATATACCCCCTCTCTCAGAACCATCCATAAAAAAGTATGAAACAAGAGTTGGCAAGACCATTACAGATGTGGCTTTAGATTCATGCAAAGCGGCCCAAGCTGAAGAAAAGCAGATGTCAGACACAGTAAATAAAAAATTAAAATTTTTCATAAAAGAAAAAAAAGAATAATGCATATAAAGTTGTTTTTGCTCACTTGAAAAAAATTAATACCATCTTGTGAGACATCGCTGTATTGTGTCTGCTCTAAGTCTTGTTGATATTGAAATAATCTGTTAATTTCATATTGTAGTTGCAGGTTAGTTTTGATGCCGGTTGGCAAAAACGCGGTACAGGATGGAATTACAATAGCAATTCAGGTAAAGTTATGTGCAATTTCAGCATTAAACACCAAATTCTTAATTAATTTAGAATTCTGTTATATAAATCTCTTTAAAAATTTGTGAGTACATGTGAATACACATACCATAGGCGTTGGAAGCAAATTGAAAGGGGGGGGGGAGGTAACCCAACAAAAAAGGTAAACCCAAAGTTTCAATAGCTTTAAATTATTATGTATATATATGCAAAAGAAGCGGTGGGGGGCCTAAGCAAAAGCTCCTCCCCCAGCCCCTCCGGTTCCGATGCCTACTTATGTATACATGTAATGAATTAAAAAGTCTACATTATTTTCAACGAATTTTTAAAATCTTAAATAGACATGTGTAAATATTAAATGGTTTTATAATTTTTGACAGGCCATGCCAGCATGGTAGGAAAGAATACAGGGAAAATTGTGGCATACGAAGTGAGGAGCAAATGTTGCAAGACATGTGATATATATGCTGACAAAAACATCCCTGTTCCAAATCATAATTGCCCTCATAATTGGACCGGAAGTAGTAAAGCCATGGAAGCTGACATGGCAGTTTCCATGGCACATCAACTTGAACAAGATGACTTTAAATTACAGGTAATTATAACTATTATACAGCTAGTGTATAGAAAAGGTAAAGATATAAAAAAAACTTTTTCATTACACATGTTACATATGACGTATTGGGTTTAAATTATGCATACAGTGGCATATACATGTATGTCTAAATACATATAAAATACGTGCTTACTGTCTAGAAATATAAGCGATATTTAGGCAATGGTAAGAAAAGGTGATAGAGGGTGAGGCTAGCCAGGCCCTCTCACGTTTTTGACCTGAGCCCATCAATATCACTTATATTTCAAGACAGTTATCTGATGTACATTTGTTTATCCTGCAGTTTTTACATTTGAACGTCCAAAACAAGCTAGTTATGTATTATTTTCAACAGCTGTGACATTAATTCCGAATATAATAATTAACCATAGAAGCTTTTTTTTTGTTTAACTTGCAAACGTATATGCTCTTGTATCATTAGATGACTTGATCGATTGCAGTACATGTATGTACTGATGGCTGAGATATAACTGATTTATGAATATGTTTTGTTAGGTATTGCATGCAGATAATGATTCTACAACTACAGCCAAGCTTCGCCTGGATTTTCCAGACCTTCTTAAGAAAGATGATCAGAATCATACAAAAAAAGGAATTTCCAAGAGTCTCTATTCTCTTGCTAAGAGGTAAAATTTTGAGAAATTACTGTAAATTCCAGTATTATGGTTAAAATTATTATTATTAAACCTTGTGATTTTGTCATATTTGAATTCAATGCTTCATTTGTGTCCAAAGGGCCACAAAATGAAAGTAAATTAACTAGAAAATAAAATACAAGTTAACTGCATGTCCTGAAATATATGTGATATTGTGGCCAGCCTTTAAAAAATCTGTTAAAGGTTGAGGGTTGCTTAATAATTATACAAATCAAAATGCATTAAATTCTTGAACATTTTATTATACTTTGATGACACACAGCGCCCTTATGGCAAGTTGGTTTTTTTGTTCAAATCATATATATCTCTTGGGTATAGGATGGTTCCACTTTGAGAAGATCATGACGTCTTTTATGTTGTTTTTTTATACCCCCCGCTTGAAAAGCAGGAGGGTATATAGTAATCGTTAATTCCGTCCGTCTGTACGTCTGTCCGTCCGTCCGTCTGTCCGTCCAGCCGTCCTTCCGTCTGTCCGTCCGTCCGTCTGTTACGCTTTGGGGTACCCATCTCTTATCCGCAACTCCTCTTATACCACTGAATGAAATTTGATGCAACTTTCACAGAATCTTTATTACATATTGCCATTGTGCACCTCCTATTTTACTTTTTGATCGGACACATATTTTTGGTTTCCCGGCCACAGGAAATAATGGACTTTTTCACCAGTTATAACCATATGGGAGGCGGGGGGTATCATTTAGTGAGCTCATCGCTCACAGTGCCTCTAGTTTTAATAATTATTTTATAGAAATAACTATAATAATCCGATTACAGTGACTAATCATAAAATTGAATGATTTTTTTTAGACACAAAATATTGCAAAACCCAGATGTGATTCCATATCTGACGCGGTGCTTCATGTATCCACTTGCTGACAACACCAGGAGCAATGAAGATGTTGCCAGATCATATGACTGTATTGTGCCCCATATTTTTGGAGACCATTCCAAGTGTGAAAATGAAAGTTGGTGTAGATACAAAGATAATCCATTGAATTACAGGTATGATGCACATGAAATACACCGAAATTTTTGTACTAATAGTTTGTACATGTATTATTATACCCCCCGCTTGAAAAGCGGGAGGGTATATAGTAATCGTTAATTCCGTCCGTCCGTCTGTTACGCTTTGGGATACCCATCTCTTATCCGCAACTCCTCTCATACCACTGAATGAAATTTCATGAAACTTTCACAGAATCTTTATTACATATTGCCATTGTGCACCTCCTATTTTACTTTTTGATCCGACACATATTTTGGGTTTCCTGGCCACAGGAAAACATGGACTTTTTCACCAGTTATAACCATATGGGAGGCGGGGGGTATCATTTAGTGAGCTCATCGCTCACAGTACCTCTAGTTTACATATAATTGTCAACACCATGAAGTACATAACTTATGGTAAATCTCATAGTCAATACTGTTAATATCTGCACTGATAAATTAATTTAAAGGATCAAACTTGTATGAAAATTGTCAATTTCAGAAGTTAATCAAATTGTTGTGAATTTTTTGTTATTGATTTACACTTAAAATTAAGTGATACTATTATTTCCAACCATGATTTGGTGAGGACACGCACATTGTATTGTTTTCATTATTATTTCAGAGTTCGTTATTACAAAATTTTACCAACTTGAAGAATTGAAAAGAATATTGCCATAGACCCCCACTAAGTTTGCTATTTAAATGAATTCACTATATCCCTGTTCCTACTAAACAAGTTTTGCTGTAATATGGTTCATGTATTGAGATGCAATACTTAAATGTTCATGTAATTTCATGTTGTACCTAAAATTTTAGATTTACAAGTCTTCCTAATGGAAAGCCTCTGGATGGAGATGAACTCAAGAAAGAATTAGAAACTCTTGTTGAAAAATACAAATCCAGAATTCCCAACATGCGTAACTTAGGTTCAACTCAACCAAATGAAAATTTCAACAACATGGTTGCAACTAAAGCACCCAAGAGCAGGTAATTAATTAAGGCATATCAAATGAAGGAAAAAAATCAATTTATCGTTTGTTTTTCAGCTACATGTAACCTGAGCTGAAAGCTCCATTGAGCTTTTCTGATCACCTCTTGTCCATTAATTGTCAATGAATTCACCTGTCAGTCTGACAGGTGCCCTACCGAACAATTGAGAATAAACCATGATGTCACAATTGAATCATGAAAATTAACCATGATATGCTCAGAGTTAATTTTGCAAACAGACCAATTTCAAAATGTTATAACTTTGTTATAAATGAAGATCTATTGATTCCGTTTTCAGTTTCTGTAATGATTTTACTTGGACCATTAAAAAACACAAAAATCTCAAATTTGATAAATTTTGCCATAAGGTCGATTTCTATCCGACGAGGCTCACATATCTTGTTGTTGATATATATATTACACTTTGATTAATTACAGGCATTATGGTGGTAGTTGTTCTCTGAAAAGCAGAATTAGTGCTGCAGTTTTGCAGAAAAACGAAGGCCATAGTTACCTCCCCAAAGTAAGTATGAGTTACTTTTTGAGGTCAAAGACTCCAGTGAGCAATACTGATCATATCTTAGTAATCAGTGTCTACTTTTTTGGGTATGCCAGGACATCAACTATGGTTGGAAACATGAAATAACTTACATTAATTATTCCACAATTCCCACTGTCGTTGATGTTCCTGGCTTAATCAACAAACTAGAAAGTGATTTGTCCCCCTTTGATGCAGGGAGGGAATTAAATTTGGTGTACAGATTTATCATTCTCAGGAAGTGTAGATTCACGTTTGTTCAAATCATGACCCCTGGGGGTAGGATGGGGCCACAATGGCCTATCAAAATTTTACATAGAAATATATGATTTTTTTTAAATAAAAATCTTCTTCTCAAGAATAGCAAAGCCTTGGTTGATAATATTTATTTGGAAGCATCCTCAGGTAGGGTAGATTCAAGTTTCTTCAAATCATGACCCCCAGGGGGAAGGGTGGGGCCAAAATGGCCGACCACATTTTACATAGAAATATATAGGAAAATTCTTTAAAAATTTTCTTCTCAAAAATAGTAAAGCCAGGATTGATCATATTTACATGGAAACATTATTGGGTAGTGTAGATTCAAGTATTTACAAATTATACCCTCTCCCCTTTAATAAATGGTTGGGACTACTTTTGGGTGTAAACTTTTCAATAATAAACTATAATTTCTTCATTTTTCTTAGCCAAAGTGCTCAAGTGAGTGATGTGGCCCATGGGCTTCTTGTTTGCAGTTTCCATTTATTATACTATCACTCTGTAGGAGAAGGAGTATACTGTTTTACCCTTGTGTATCTATCTATCCGACTATCTGTGTGTCTGTCTTTAATAAATTTTTAGTCACAGTTTTCTAAAGAACTATTCATCATAGATGCTTGAAAATTTAGCACATTATTTGCTAAGGCATACCATATGATGGGATTTGTTTTTATTCAAATCCAATGTCAACTTCATGTTTATCTGTGTGTTCATCTGTAGCATACATGACAAATTTTCAATGCAGTTTTCTAAGCAACTATTTATTGCATTATTCTTTGCTCAGGCATATCATATGATGAAATTTAATTTCTTTGAATCTGATGTCAACTTATTTATATGTGCATCTTCCAGTAGCTGAACTTGTGTATATTTAAACATATGATAGTGTACATGAATGTACATGTATTCACATCAGAGCAGGGGTATTACTAGTAAGCATTGGCTCGATCACAGACTTCTTGTCATTGCATGGTTTTCCATGGGGAGGGGGCATAAGTGTTTTATAAACATCTCTTGTTAAATTTAAGAAATGAATTTAATATTTGAAGACTCAAAAAGTTATGAACTACCACCTTGTAAATGTCTACATAATTATGTTGCATGTTAAAATAATTTATTTTGTTTTATGGGGGCAGAAAGATGCCACCATACCATGGGCTTGAAATACATTAATCTAATTAATTAATGTCATGAAATATTATTGTACAGGTTAACAAAGCGAATAAGCTCTCTCCTGGAGTATATACTTCAAAGCTGATGCAAAAGATTGATCAGAGACGAAGAGTAAAGAGACTTCATCAGAGAAGTGCACAGTACAAAAAGAGGAGAATACAACTTCAGAGAGAGAAGAGGAAGAAGGAAAGAATATCAACTACAAGAGAAGGAGTGACATATGAATCAAATCTAGAGGTCAACTGTACTAATGTACAGGAGGAAATTCCAGAGTTTTTAGATTTTGAAAGGACTAGTAACTTAGTAACATTTGATTTGGAGACAACAGGTTTGGGAAGAAACAGTGATATAATTCAAATTGCAGCATGTGTAGGGGAGGACACATTTCAAGATTATGTGTTGCCAAGATGCAATATTACAAGTGAGGCTTCTAAAGTCACTGGAATAACATATTGCCGTGGAACAGACACGTTATATTTGCAGGGCAAAGCAGTTTCTGGCAAACCTATACAGGAAGCACTTCTCAACTTCATAACTTTTCTACAATCCAAGAAAAACCCTGTGCTCATAGGCCACAATATAAAGAGTTTCGATTTACATGTGTTATTTCGAAGATTACGAGAATTTAATTTATTTTCAACATTTTGTAAAGCAACCAAAGGGTTTATTGACACGCTTCAATTGTGCCGAAGAGTGATCCCAAAGAAGGAAGTGAACGGATGTTACAAGCAGGAGAATTTAGTAAGAATGCTTACAGGACAGAAATATACAGCCCATAATGCTTTGGACGATGTGCTTAGTCTGCAGACTTTGATTGAATCGAGATTACGTGTTCATATAACCTATGTGGACTTTTACTCTGTTATGTACCACGCATGTATGGCATCATATACACAGAGCCCTGGCCAAAAGAAGATAAGCAAATCTGTATGTGAGAAGTTATCAAGAAGTGGCATTTTCCTACATCACATCCAACTTGCCTTCAGCAGAGATTTCAAAGCAGCAAAAATGGTCCTGCAGACTCACAAAATTTCTAACAAACAGATCGAAAATGTAGTGAAGTGTCTTTCATGTGAAGAATAAGAAATAAATGTACATGCAAGTTGCATTATTGTTACTGATGTTTGTATGATTATATATGTATGTGTACATACTGGGTATAATACTTCACATATCATCATGACTTTGTGAACTCTGATATTCTGATTGGTCAATATGTGTCATCCTGGGTCATATTGACCTACATTGAGCCCTATTTGTATCTTATCTTCTATCCAAATTTGGACATGTTCAAGTAGGATTATTGTCTCTGTATTTTCTTGAGGGCACTGTTCCTTGATTGCATCAAATCTGATCAATGTGGTAGTTTTGCTGCTCTTCATTCATATTTTTTTAAAATCCTGCTCCACATATTGATGTAGACTGTAATTTCATTTTTTATGTACCGGTATACAATTTATTTATAATAATAGACTGCATTTTTAAATTTATTTTCATGTATCATATCCTAATATAAATGTAATTTGAAGTGATATAGTGATACTGGTAATAGGGTCTCCTCCTCATTGAACCTAATTTTACTGTACATATATATATAATCTTATGTGCAATCAGATGTAATAAAAGCCATTCAATTTTGATTATATCATTTCAATTCAGAGATTTTTTTTCATTCAATTGACAAATTTCATGCAGAATACTTTATAAATGTTTATGAATTAGGGTGCATTAATGGGCATGTTGATCATTATTGTTTTGTGCTATTATCTTATACTAATATAGTGATATGAAGGATACTTATGATTAAACTGAGTTATTAATATTTCAAAGCCAAATACCAAGATTTACCACAAACAGAACAGTGTTGTTGTTTTTATATATATATATGAAGAATGAGAATATATAGCTGCTGTTAGAAAAGCTCAGATTTTCACCTTACAAGTGAATACTGTACTGACAAAGAGAAGAAAAGTTTGAAGAGGGGGATGGGAGTTGGGGGTTGTATTACATGTACATGTATAATTATATTCTATGTAACACCCTATGTATAAATATCTGCCTGACTTTTTATAAATTGAAGACATTGGAGGTGAAGAAATATGAAGGACAAAAAAATTGAAATGAAAAAAAAAGGAGTTAATAATGATACAGACAGGTGATTTGCTTTGAATATTGATAAGTGTGTGTGTCGGGGGGGTTAAAACCTTGTTTATTTGCAACTCCCATGGTTGGATTCTTTTCAATTTTGTTAGACCTTGTTTATTTGCAATTCCCACGGTTGGATTCTTTTAATTTTTATACATTTACATTAATATATATCAAAGTTTTTTATGTTAGTTTTTCTTTCAATTTGAATTATAGGTTCTTTTTTTTTTCGAGTTTTAGTATGGTGGATAGCACAAAAATGTGCCCTTCATTTTTTTGTAGTAGACCCTTATGTATAGTTCTGCCATACACAACAATTAAAACTTTGCATTAATTAGTGTTTTTTCATTATGTTGTTCTTTTTTATGATGTTTTCAATAGACTGGAACAAAAAAAATCAAGATTGGTGACAAATTTATTTCAAAACGACTTGCATTTTGACAAAGAGTGAGAAAATTTGCCCTTTCTATCCAAGGTGTCTTGGGCTGAAATTGTGGTGTTGATTACAAAATATCTAGCGGTCAAATTTCAACTAAACTTTGTCTGTGGATGAAGCTTATCATAGTTGTAAAATATTGCAAATTTCAAGAAAATTGAATTATGGAAAAATTTTTGGCTATCTGTTTTGTCCTACCTTAAAATGTATTTTGAATGATAAATATCGCTACAAGCGTGAAAACCCAAGCCCCATTCCAACCAACATGCCACTTAATTATTTCGATCCGAAGAGAAAAACAAATCTCTTCATAACATCTGGAGCCTGTATAGTATTAAATCACATCATTATGTATACACTGTATCGTTCGTGAGACATGTTTAATATTTAGGCTATTTGAAATTAGGCCTACAATTTATAGGCCATATGGGTATCAACAAAACAAAATGCCAAACATACACTAAGCCTGTTCTAAAAATCAGTAACTATTAAGAATACATGTACATTTACACTTGTAATCAAGATGTCCAGTTCCTTTTAGTTATAACTAAAAGTTTAAAAAAAAATTTTTGTCTACAGCATCCTAATTTTATATGCACCAACTTGGAATATTTTTTTATTCTGCAACTACCCCCAGGGACCTATATACTAATAGGTCCCTGCTACCCCTTGCATATAGTTCCCTCACAATAAGTGCGGCACTACTCTTTTGCAGGGCAAAATGCTATATTTTGGTTAAATATGATGTAAAGACAATTGTCTTTCGTGTCATTTAAATATCTATCTGTATCAACAAAAATGCCAATCATACATTATACATGAATTTGCCATGCAAAAGAGTAGAGCCACGTTGAATTATGGTGAAGAAGGCAATTGATATAATAAAGCCAAGGTAAGCAGCTGGTAAAAACCAAAGATATATTTTGAAAATTTGGCAAAGAAAGCCTTGTGCACCCATTATTTAATTACATTCTAAGCTTTATATAAAGGAGAAGTTTTAACAGAAGCATAATATAAGTATATATATATACTTTATTATAAAGTATATTTTTTTAAGAATACTTTTTAAAACATATATAATTTCTTAATTGTTATTGAAATAATAGCAATGCCAATCGGATGTTCTACAACTTGATGAATATTTTTCAGATATCCAAGTCCACATATGTGTGCTCAAAGCATTTTAAGGAAGATGATATTGTTAAAACATTGACAGGTACAAGGCTAGTACAAGCAGCTTCAAAGTTTAAGTTCTTTTGCTGTTACTTCATTGAATTGATCTGTGATAAATTTATATTCTTCAATTCTAAATATATAAACTTTTTAAAAAATCAAGGTGGCATTTCTAATTAAAGTTCAAAAATAAAATTGTAATTAGGGGAAAAGTAAAACATAAACAAACATGTAATATTTTAATTTGGAAATAGATGATTAAAAATTAAATGATTGTTAAACATCTATACATCTTTTAGGACTAAGAAAATTGAAGAAAGGCACAGTGCCAAGTATATTTCCATGGACCAAGATTGCACCAAGCCGTAAACCACCCAAGAAGAGAGAAGGACCTCCTCAGTAAGACTTAATAAGTGACGATACAATTTGCAGTATTAATTTTGCTAGTGATAAACAAAATGCTGCATTGTATTATTTAAGCACTGAGTTGTAAATTTTGATGTCCATCATGTCACAACATGGACAGCTGTGCTCACAAATTGAGTTACATGCATAAGCATGTCATGTGTTTGTACAACTGGTCATGTTACAGCATAATGGACATGAAAATGGACAATTCGGTACTTATATTAACATTTGTTAAGTAATAAATACAGCTTGAATAATGCACACAGTACCTGTACAAGGCCATAGTAAAAAAAAAATCCTAGATTCTCATCATCTCAATTTTTTTTTTTTTTTTGAAAATTCTTTTTTCTTAGTCTTAATTCAGATCGGGATCAATAATAGTCTTAATTCAGATCGGGATCGGTAATCAATTACCGGTACTTTTCAACTTTCGTTCTCTATCCCACATATATCAGTATGATTTCTACAGCTCAGCTGACAAGATCAATGACTATTGCTGTAATATAAACTAAAGTATTAAACAAGGAGCATCAGTTGTGAAAGATTCCTGATGCCAGACAATGTGTAGTAAGAGATATTAATTATATACATTTTAAATTTACCTTTAACTATATATGACTTTCATTCGGATATAACAGATATCTACACCATCTGATCAAGTCAAAAATAATGTATGTATAATGGAAAAAATAAAAAAGAATATGTTATGAAATCCACCGACCTGCCTTGATTTTTAAAAAATATTGGATGAGAATCTTAATTTTTTTTTTATTAAAGCATAATTACATGTGTAGGTTATTGGCTGATTAATGAGCCATTGTAATAGCTCACCTAAACAAATCGAAAGCTCAAGTGTCAGATTTTCTGATCAAATTTGTGTATTATCCGTCACTGCGTGGTGTTTGTTATCATTATAAGTAATATTTCACATTTTCTTTCATTGAGCTAGTTCAACAAAACTTGGCACATGCATGTACAATCCTTTGGTGAGGGGAAATCAAGATTGTTCAAAATCACCTTTCAAAGGAGATAATTAAGAAATAGTCAATGAAAATCGTATGTGGGATCCTCTAAAAATCTGATGAAAAAAAAATGGGAGCCAGGAAAGATGAGACTTATACTTGAAACCTTATCGATATATAGTATAGATTCAAGTTTTACTTATTTGGAATGCATAGAAAAAAAACTAAACTGTAAATTTAAATATATATATAAAACTAGCAATACACATGTATTTTGCATGTAAGTGTAAGGAAATTTTATGGCATTCAAAGCATCATAACACAGACACGGGGTCAAAGTGTTAAAGGTTACGTTTTAATTTGACATCACAAACGTTGAACGCCTTGGAAGTGCAACGTCATAAGCGAGAACCAAATATCAAGTTCAGTTTAAACAGAAGATGTTGCAATGGCTGTTCCATTATCTGGAATGTACCCAAACGATAATACCGGAATTTTGAAATATAAATCACATTTGCAATGAAACACTTCATAAGTTTAATATTCAGTTTGTTTGCAAACACTGTTGTAATTATGAGACTATTTCTTTAAAAAAATAATGATTCATGGACTCATTGCTTAAATATATCCTCTTATATGTTAGTTCAAATCACCCCAGAGGGAGAGCATCACAGTAATATGGTCAGTCTTGTCTTGCATGAAAAAAAGTATATTGTTTTTATAGATACACACAGATATATAGATTTCCCCAGATAAATCTGTTTTGGGACCAATGGATTATGAAAGTTAAAAAAACTTACCTGGATGTGTAAACGTTAGTGTATAGTATGTCATGAAAATAATGTCTACATGCAATGTTGTGTCTGCCCTCAAACTTTATCCTTTATCATTTTTTATGTAGTGAAGCTTTAATACGACCAGATATGTAAAAAGTATTGCACAAATTGCAATTTTGTGATCAAATGTGGTTTATGAATCATAAATGTTTTGAATGTGCAAGTTTTTAGTTCCAATAAGATACGCTTACTTTTCAAACTTCTACTGTATCAAAATAACACATAGCTATGTATTGTACATGTATTTTAATACATATTGATCTTTTCAGAGAA
Source organism: Saccostrea glomerata (assembly GCA_003671525.1). NCBI lineage: Eukaryota > Metazoa > Mollusca > Bivalvia > Ostreida > Ostreidae > Saccostrea > Saccostrea glomerata. Next base: position 655,898 of record PRKT01000212.1, on the reverse strand, counting down.
GAAACATCAGTTACTAAGAAGCAGAAAACATCATCGTCGATCTCGTTAGACACAGACCAACATTCATCAACTGCATCATGTGCCATTTACACACCAACAGATATGCCATCTGAAGAGCATGACTATTGTCGCCAAGCACCATCTCTTGAAGAAGATCTTGAGGTAATACACAGATCATGAGTTCCATTGATCTTGGGGGTGTGTTGTCTTTAGTTCACACCTGAGCTGAAAATTCAAGTGAGCTTTACATAATAGATAGTACAAGGCGGAAATCTTTTAAAGAACAGAAATTACTCAGGGGAGCAATGGGGTTTATTGGCCCTTGTATATGAAAACCACATTGGAAATCTTATCTGTTAACACTGTTAAACAAACCACCAGTACAGATTTTGAAGTAGCTTTTGCTCCATCAGTGACATCCAATGATGTACATTTGATTTTCATGATATAATATTCCGTCATGTAAATATACATGTCTCTGTTATATTGTGGTAATGTTGATATTTATTTGGAAATATACATATATCACTGTGTAATATTACATTGTAGGCAATGAGGATACACATTTCTGAACTAGAAGAAAGGGTACAGCACCTTGAGAAGAAAGTAGAGAAGTTTGGGATTGAGAGATTTTCTAAAGATCCAAATTTGATAAATTTTTACACTGGTTTTCCTACTTACGATATTTTTTGTGCTGTATATAATGTTGTTGAGCCAACAGCCTCAAATATGATCAGGTGGTCACAAGTTCAGAGAAATAAGAACATTGTTTGTAATCCTTTTAGAGAAGAGTCTTTGTCAATTGTAGATCAATTTTTTATGTTTTTATGTAGAATTAGACAAGGTTTTTTTGAAGAAGATTTAGCACAATGTTTTTCTGTGTCTCAAAGCACTGTTAGTCGTATTATTATTACTTGGAGCAATTACTTGTATTGTGTTTTGGGATGTTTACCCATATGGCCAGATTTAGATATTGTTAAACAGAATATGCCAGAATGCTTTAAGACTACTTTTCCCAATACACAAGTTATTTTGGATTGTACAGAAATACGTGTGCAGACTCCAAGTGCCAAAGTACTTAACTCTCAGTCATATTCAAATTACAAGTCTCATACTACCTTTAAAGGCTTGATTGGTATAACCCCTCTTGGTGCTGTATGTTTTGTTAGCAGATTATTTACTGGCAATATTTCTGATAACGATGTTACACAAAGAAGTGGTATACTTGATTTATTAGAACAAGGTGATGATGTGATGGTCGACAAAGGTTTTTTAATCCAAGATTTACTTGACAGTGTTGGTGCACACTTGATTATTCCACCTTTTTTAGGAAGTAAAGTAAAATTTAGTAAAGATGAAGTTAGTAAAACTCAGCAAATAGCAAGACTAAGAATTCATGTAGAAAGAGCTATCAGAAGGTGTAAAGAGTACCATATTTTTGATAATGTTCTGCCATTGTCTGTTGCTGGGACTGTAAACCAAATTTGGTCTGTGTGTTGTTTATTAACAAATTTTAAAGAAAAGTTAGTTTGAATTTTTGAGAGATATTTTCAATTGTTGAAGAGTGTTGCATGTAAATGAACATCATCTGCATATTTGAATTATACTAGACATGTACAATTGAGATGGAACTTATACCTGTATATATTTAAAACAGAAATCGTTGCAGGCTTTGGGAATTTTTTTTTTTTGTAAATTTTCATTGATATGTGTTTCATGTGAGAAAGATCTTTTTGGAAAAAAAAATGAATACCATGACATTTTTTCCAGGTTTGGAAAATTTGAAGATGTAATACACATATTTTGAAATAGGATTTAATTAATACAAGTATTTTTAAATTGCACTATGTTTGTAATGCTATCATCAGTTCTTTGGTAATTAACACAATTGCAATTGTATTAAGATTTACTTTGTATGGTATGATTTTTGTGTTTTTGGATGATTGATTGTATAGTGATTGTACCAGTATAATTTTTAACTTCCCTCTTGAGAATTTTTCACTCATCAACTCCTTACTTTGCGACTCTAGAGCAGATGCTCTAACCACTGCCCCAAGCGGGCCACTCTTTTTGGATGAAAAAGCTCATTAATTACAACTTTTTTGAAAATAGCAAGCCTTTGAACATATTTGGATCTACATTACCTAAAGATGCTTGCATATTATTTCATGTATGACAAATCCCTCCCCCCTACATGTGTATATTTCAATGTGCTATAGAGGAAAAGATATTTGAACAAACTTGGATCTACACTATATCTACATTTGTATCTACGCTGTATAAGGAAGCTTTTGCCTCTTATGGCTATAAAAGTGGTTTTTTTAGAAGAAAAGGTTATGATGCCAAAATGTTCATTGTTTCCCAATCATTTTTCCATTACATATTCATTTATATGGAGAATGGGGTAATTCATTTAAAATAAACGATGACAGACTCCCTTTGATCAGAAAAAGCTTTCTTGACTTTTGGATTGGCTAAACAAAGAAACCAAACAAACAAAAATAACAGCATGTGTGTATGTACTCGCATGTACTTTTTCTTTTTTTTTTATTCCATCATAGATGCTCAATTTAAAACCATACTGCCACTTCCTCCAAAATTAATTCCATTGAGAACATTGAATCAAAAGTGGGACCAGGCCTAGAGGTTCCCTTTTTTGATATCAGCCAAAAAAAATTGATGACAGTTACGAAACAATTACATGTATAAACCATCCTGCTTTTCCTACTTTTCCTGGTTACAATTTACCTACACTTGATCAATATAGCTCTGAGTCTGGGTGAATAAAATGTGCATGATTGACTTAATTACCATGTCAAAAACCGATTCTGACATTGAAACAGTTGAACAGTCTTAAAATCCCCACTGGAATTCAGCAACAAAAACAGATAATTTAATACTTCATCTACATTTAATAGATTTTGTTCACGGAAGAAAGATTTTGAAACTTTGGCTGACGCATTATTAAAAAGTAACAAAATTCAAACAGCAGCATAAAATTTGGACTTGAACATGAACAGGAGGCAGCAGAAGCATATACTGGTATAACAGAAAACAATGTCTTAAAGCAGGTTTAGTCATCAATCCCTCATGTTTTTATCTGGGAGCTTCTCCTGACAGGAAAGTCATAGACCCCAACTTCGTTCCTATGTATGGGTTATTAGAAATTATTTGTCCAGGTGCACTTGATTACAAATTTTAAATATTTAACTCTTGTGAATGACAGCTATAAACTAAAATTCTTCCATGAATATTACCGGTATTGTCAGATAATGGGTCAAATGGATTTGACCGGTGCTTTGAGGTGCGATTTGTTTGTTTGGTGTCGAGATGACTACCATCTAGAAAGAATTAAGGTAAGGTTTGCGTTTACAGGGAGATAACTCCTGCGAATCACCAAAGCGTTTGAAACAGGCGAATTTAAACCTGCGATGCTAAGCATCTCGGTAACGAATTTCCTCTGTCATACTTGATGTTTGTTGTCACTTATTGTTAGGACTAAAAACAAAGGACGTTTTCAGGAGAAAGTCTTATAACAAATCAAAGCATAGGAATCTTAGAAGCATTTGAGATTAGCGTGATGCATGTGGATGAACCAATAAAGGAGGACTTGTTTATTTTTGATACGGAACGTGGCAAGTTGCAGATCATTCCGATCCGAAGAACATGAAGAAAGTCATTGACGCATTGTGCTGTTGTGTGTTTCTCGCCTCACCACTACACTAAAATTTAAGTGAGAATGGGAAAGAAAAAAGAAAAGACCTGAGAGTATCCTGTAAAGTATTATGCTATATGCAGTGCGAACAGGGAAGAAAAGTCACGGTACATTTGACCATGTCCAATGATGATGTTGACAATTTGATTGTTGATAGTATTTTCATCAGGTAATTATTAAAATTTAACTCTTCATTTTACTGAAAGTTATGAATGATCTAATGACTACGGATTTAAAAACGATGAATAAACGGTACAAGGATGTCAGGATGTTACTAATATCCCAACATTGCCAAAAAATAAAAATGCATTCATTCAAGAAATTATGAAAAATAAATTTAAATCCTTGCTTTTTAGGCCTAATATTTGTAACATTATTCGAACAGGTATTCAATTGTTCAAGTTACCTTTTTTAAATGAGGTTTGATTTTAATTAATATCTCATTTTCTAATTAATTAAAAAAGAGATACAGATTGTCAGGGTTTGACACTAACTTTAAAACCATAGTTGTCAGCAGGGCTAGCCATTTATAATTTCTACTAGCCCTGTCCATGTATTACTTATCCAGCAGCCGAAGGCTGGTGGCCGATCGCGGAGCTACGAGGGGGGTAGGAGCGGTAGGGGGTTTCCCCCTCCTGCTTGTGGGGAAACGGGGGGCCTCCCCCGGGAAATTTTGAAAATAGAGGTGCCAAATCCTGCATTCTGGCTGTATTTTGAGTAAAAATTTTATGTCACTCTATGATTGTACCTTAGACTTTTTTCTATTCGAAAAATTTCACTTTTATAATCATTTAGGGTATTTCGAATCACCTTCAAAGTTTTACATTTTGACTTACAAAAATAAAAAGTTTGATGATAAAACATATGTTTGAAAATTAATTTTACAATTATCAGGTACATTGTGTGTAAATTATAATTATTTTTGTTATTATGTCAGTGAGTGTCTAGTAAAATTTACAGTAGTCCTGCAGGGCTAGTTTGAAGACATGTTTAGTAGTCCGACCTCAATATTCAGTTGTCCCGGGCCAGCGAGAAGAACATTAATTTTTCTTGATCAAGCCTTTGGATTTCACTAATTCAATCTGTAAATTTTACAATAATTTCATATTGATTCTTCATTGATTATATTGGAAATTTATTCATTTCATTGAGTGAATGAAACTCAGTGCAATTCCTTATGCAATTCCAAAAATGCAATTCCTTAAATGTTATTGTAAAAATGAACACATATGATTTCAGATCATGGGTCATTAATTGGAATAGATAAGAACCAAAAAAAAGTACTTCAGTGTTTCCTTAAAAGATGTGTGCCATCAATCAAAGTAGAGGTCATCCCATATCAGCTCAATAATTTTAAAGAAAGTTGGATGGATCAAGCTAAGATGTTGAACCAGACATGGCAAAATCAATGGAGTTTTGGAGAAAAACTTCTGACTTGTTATACCCAATGCATATTTTTATATGGCTATAGATTATAGAAGAAAATTTAATGTTTAACACCATCCTATCTAGTATATACATGCTGTTTTCCATATATTTAGAAAATATGTGTATGTGATGATCGCAGTGCATGCTCTGTTTGTCCATCTTTGAATTTGTTTTCAGTAAAATAAATGTATACATCTGACAAATTACATCATAGGTATTAATTGAAGGTTGCTTTTGTCTATACTTAAATGTAACAAGTTTCCTAAAAGGGTTTGTAAAATTGCAAGGAAATTAATACATGAACAATTAAGATTAATATTTCTATTCATTAAATTTTGTTCTTACCAGGACCTAATATGCTCAAATAAGTATTTCTGAAAACTGATGAGTTTTGTACATAAAGCTGCAGTGAACATGTATAATTATATCAACTGTAACAGTTTAAAACATGACACTGACTTGGAAATTGTAAGATTGTTAATTTAGTAGGAATGATAAGACCAGTTTAGTAATCTACTAAAATTAAAGTCTTTCACAAATACATGTAGTTTATTTTAAAATTGTTTACATTTATAATTCTCTAATTTTTTTTCTGTATTTTGATTTTTAAAAGTAGAAAACTTTGTTATATTTAAATTTTTATTTCATGTATATCAAGGAGATATATCTATCACTGTAGCATTGTTTGTTTTTCCCTGTTCTTGACAAATATTTATGACAGTGTTATGACATTTTGCAGAATTTGCCTTTTCTCTGAAATCAGAAGTACTCTGTAAACTCATTAAAGTATGAATTGATATCACTTCATCTTTATTTTGTTCTGTCTGATATTTCAATTTAGATTCTCAGACTTCCTAATCCAATGATTGAGCTTATGTCCATGAAGTGTAGAAATAGGCCATCTTTAAAAAATGTTTGGTTGTCGGCCTCTCCAGACCGACTGACTAAAATGACCAGACTGAAAACTTTTTTTCAATGCAGGGCCGTATTTTTTTTCTTTTTATTCCTCTTATCCCCCTTAAAAAAATGTTGTTGAAGATTTTCTCACCTACCGACCCAATAATTTTACCCTGAGTCAAGAGAGGGCAAACAAACATTACTTTCAAGATAGCTTTTCTACTCTTCGAAGTAAAGAAATCATTTAATTATAAAAACAGCAGCTTCGTGGATGCAATGCTTACAACATTTTACTCAAAAAATGGCATACATGTATAATGACAGTCACCAGCCATAACTGAATAAAGATGTTTTGCTACAAAGATGTCTAGAAGTTACTACATGTTGGAATAACTAAATCAGCATGAGGACAAATTCATAGGCTTTTAATTGGTTTAGTTGAAACATGTTCTGAAGTATGTTTATATACATATACATGTACCTTTTAAGGTGTTGCAGTATAATTCATAGACAATTTTATCAGAATATTCAGATGTAAAGATTGCCATAAATACTAGAGTTCTTCCATGGAATAAATTTTTAGACCATCATGTAGCACAGGAGGAGTTTTATTTTGAATATTTTTGGCCAATTTATGCCTAAAAACAATATCAAAAATAATATTTAGTCATAATAATAATATTATGACAAGGTGATATCAATGTTGTCTTTAAAAGTGTAGAAAAAGCCTGATTTTTATATTCCGAACCCATAATATAGCCCCTGTTTCCATGGAAATAATATTGGGGACATACATATTTTTTTAGTTCAAATTAATGAAAATGATCAAATTAATAACTTCATGGATTTTGATGGAATCGGTAGATATGTAAAACGTTGATTTATATATTTTTGTTGCCATGGCAACGGTTTCACTTTATCAAGGAAAATTGAAAAATCTTCTTTTTTACCCAAATTTTCACATTTTTGATAACTGAAAATTTAAGTTTAAATAACAGAAGCATGAATTATACTAATTCAGGTCATTTTAATTATAAAAGTTTGATAATTTATAAAATAAATCAATTTTTTCGATGAAAATAATATTCGAGGTGAAATATGAAATACGTTAAATTTGGCGTCCTTTACTCAAAAAATGGGACGGGCAATATCTTTGAAAATCATATTAAATGATGAAGCCAATCTCCCTGAATAAATTGATATAAAGCATGTGTGCATATTAAAAAAAATATGAGTTGGATTGAGACGCAAACCTTACCTTAATTTGTACCTGGAAAGTGGCAGGAAAAGAAACAAAAATTTGACATGTTTTATTTCCATTACTATTTACAAAATGTGTTCAATACTGAATATAACATCATTTGTTGTCATTGTATTTGAATTGAGAAATTCCACAAAACTTGACATGTTTTACTTCCATTACTATTTACCAAAATGTGTTCAATACGGAATATAACATCATTTGTTGTCATTGTATTTTGATTGAGACATTCCATGTTCTGATATGGAATTGTTTGCTGAATGGGACAATAAAATTTTGATTTCACACCATCTGTTCTCTTAATTTTTGTGTACATCCTCAACTGCTTCAGAATGAATACCTTCCAACCTCTGGGGTACATGTATATGCCACGTTTGAGGCATTGATTGGATTTGACACATGGCACCATCTTTAAATCAAGCTTTTGATAGTGGGCTAATCTGTACATAAGGCCTAAATTATGGCTGCAATGTCCAAAGCCTGCTTAACATGGGCAGTTAGAACTTTCAACAGTGGTGCAAGCTGCATGCAGCTTTAAGAGCAATTTGAAAATTATGTGGGGAATAATTTTTCCTCATAGAAGGAAGCACTTGGCTCAAATACAAGCTCCAGTGCCTCCTGGTGTACATGGTCTCGCTGAAACAATAGGAGAATCTTACTTAGGTTCCTTGTAAATGAAAATTGATAAGGAAACACAAATAAAAACAACCAAGGACAAAATGAAACTGATTTCAATAAAAGAGAACAAATTTGGACAAATGATATGAAATAAAAATGAATATAAGAAACTGAAAACAAAGTTGGGAGTTATTTGCAACATTATTAGGAAAGCAAAAGAAACAGATTATCTATTTATTAATTTATACAATAAGTTTCAGCTGTATAAAAACTTGAAATGGGATTTTTGGTATATAACGTAATACCATATACGGGACTTTGACGTTTGTGAAAATGGTGGTGTGGAACATGTACATGTGGACTAGCTTGGCTATTCAAGAGGAAAAATATATATATAAAAAAATAACCCTGATTATTGTCAGTGCATCAATTCTACATTAATTGTTGTCTTTGGTCTCTTCAATATACATTTTCCAGAGGATTACTACTTTAAATCTGCATGTATATTCACTTTATATCTCAGCCAATATGCACAAAGAAAATATTGAAATCCATTGAGCTAAATCATAATCAAAGCTTGTCTGTTATTCTTTGAAAGTATGTAGCACATGTATATACATATGCATTATTCAATCTGATTGATAGTACACTGTACATGTGCAGACATTGAACATTAAAATTTATACACAACAAAATTAATTAATTTAAATGAAGCATTCCTAGCAATCCTAAAACCAAGATATCTGACCTCGCAACAAGGTTGATAAAAGTTAAAAGTCCTAAAATTTGAAATGTGTTGTATATGTGTACATGTATTTGAATTTAGTTTATGGTAAGCATGTACAGTAGTTATATGAACCTTAAAATGCTGTATATGCATATCCAATGTCTACGCAGTGCTTTGTTCACATAAAAAAATTTCATGTTCTCTTCATGAAATGCCTTGCAATTTTTCAAAAGGAAAAAATCTATCAAAACAAAGGAAAATCAAGAAATATAATAAATAATAATTAAAAAAGAAAACAAAGACATAATTATATCAAATGAAAATAGTTAATATTTATTTGTATGAACAAAATTTTAGAAAAATCATCAAAGTACGTGTTTATAAATGATACAAGGTAAATATAATCACAGAATCATAACATCATAATGAACTTGCATACTTTGAACAGCTGACTGCATAAATATTTTGATATCGGCTCTATATAAACCACGCCCACTTTAGTGTACGTATATAGGCCCTACAAACATTTCACATAACGTGGCCATAATTTTTTTATATGATTTTTTTCTTTCAAAAAGATAACTAAAAAGTATCTATTCTCTACTTGTAATGAATCTTTAATGTCTTCCGTTCATCGAATCTCAATAATAATGACATATATCAACGTAAAAAATTCTACGCACGCTGTCCGATGGTCCATCGTAAAATTGTAAACAAACCTTCTATATCGTGTACATAGCCTTTAGCAAAATTACTGTATCCTCATTTGAGCGATTAATTAGGAATTTTTTATGTCGTTGACCATGTCGATATCACATCGTCAGTAATCTTAGGTACATTTGTGAGAGAGCGCATCCACGCCGGATGACCTTCGCCGCACTTCGCCATTTTCTCGTAGTGAAGGACGCTAGTTTGTCAGGTCAGCCTCGGTTTCGTATTTTAATGGCGGACGCGTGAATAGAGTCTATACAGATTTATTGTGGCTACAATGTATGTTACACATAGTAAAACCCACACTAGGCAGGTTAGAAAATATTTTTTTTCATTTATGCCAAAAAATAAAAACAAGTCTACGGGAGAAAGTGTACGGGATTTCCCTGAGCCAGTACCGACTCGTCATGTTCGTTAAAGTTTTTTTTTTTATTTTTTGTAATGTTTTAATGCCAGTTGTATGTGTTGTTGTATATATTTTTTTGAAAGTATATATGAAAAACGGTTATATTACAAAATTAAACAAGGGAGGGGGGGGGGCTTTTCTTTTTCGAAAACAATTTCAGCAGACAACATGGAATCGCACTCCTCCTCCTGCAAAGCCATTGGCAAATGCTGCGGTTCTAACTCGGAATGAGAAGAGCGATTACTATGATGACAAAAAAAAACACGACGATAACGAAGACACACAAATATTAACAAAACAACCAGAAAGGTCATAACACCTACCATCGTCGGAAACCAACGGGTGATCTCGTCTATACTCATCAAGACAAAATCACCCGTGGGTTTCCGACGATAAACACCTACAAGAAATGTGAAAAAGAAATTCAATGAGAATATATGAAAAGTTAAACTGTAGTAGTAGTTTGCTTATATACATTACTGGATTCTTTACAATCAGAGCGTGTACAACGATAATGCGTGCGTTTATAATGTCTAAAAAGCATGAAGCCAAGCACTATCAAGGGTATAATAAGCAAGGATAATAAACGAAAATTTACAAATCTATTAGAGTCTCTGGGTTTTTTCTGTTTGAAAAAAAGAATGCCTTTTAGTAAATATTATTTTTAAAGAAAAAACACATAAAATAAAAGTTAAAATATAAAAAAACGAAAAGAAAGAGCCTTACCGGTAATTACAACAACAGCCGCAGTGGGTAAGGTGATTTTCCCTGGAGAGAGAAAAAAAAACTCATTTAAATATTAAAAATATCAACCTATAAAAGACTTTGATGATAGGACTATTAGAATATAATGAGAAATACCTGTCATCACTCCATAGCGCTTCGTGGTCGTGGTGGTCTTGCCCTCACCTGAAAAATAGAAGTTGTTGGGAGGGCGGGGATGAAAGAAAAAAAAACTACCACAGGTGATCGAAGCCATCCTATGGGAGGTCAAGACCACACGAGTTGTCCTGGAGTCTTCTGGTTAAAAGAAATAAAAATAATTTTATACGTTACACAAATATGGTGTGTTAAAGTATAATAATGTTGTATTTAATAATAAAAAAAATAATCATATTATCTTACCACTTGTAGTGACTTGAGGCTGGCTGGGTGCTTCTAAAAGGAGAGAAAAAATTATTTCTTAAATATTTACGATAGACCCTCTCCCACCACACACACAAGAGAAAGAGAAAAAAAAGAAAGAGATCTTACTACTGTCAATCTCTTGATTCAGTTGTCCAGAAATATCCACCACAAAAAATATGATATTTATTATAAACAAGAGAAAGAGATCTTACTACTATCAATCTCTTGATCAAGTTATCCAGAAATATCCACTACAAAAAATATTAATTATAAAGAGAGAGAGAAAGTCCTCTTACCTTCCGTGGGTGTACCGAGAATCAATCACCACCTCCCTAGTCACAATTTCATATTGGGCATGGAGGACAGTCTGTCCTCCACCCAACGTAAAATTAATACACTCACATGCTCCCGAACATTGGACAAATGGTTACTCCCTTTCTTCACAGCACACTGTGAACGGTGTGCACTCTGAGGTATAAAGAGCCAACATCCCAGAGAGCAGCACGGACACCATCCACTACATACGGATCACTATCTTTGTATAAAGTACTCGGGTGACCCTTTTTTGACAAGGGGGGAGGGAGCGGCAGCTTCTAAGGCACGCTAGACGAGACACAGACAGAAAGCACAGTGACCCCTTCTTTCCCCTTATCTCTCCAATTCGTTCAAGATTTCCCACTTTTCTTGATGATTTCCATTTCAAATAAGTGTGAAAAGGGGGGGGGGCATCTTTCTATGATTTCCCATTCCCAAGGGGAAGACGGTTAAATATCTATTTTTATAGTATATATAAATATTTAAAAAAAATAATAATAAACAAATGACGAATAATTTTATTTTTATTTCAGCAAAAGCTCTCCTTCTCCTTCGGGGATTCTCCTGCAGCAATTACATTCATATATATTTGTAGGCGAGTCTCTTTTCTAAAGGAACCCCCCCCCCCCTTCCCGAAGTTTGAATTTTTTACTGGATTACATTATCTCAAGTGTATAATTAGATGATGGTTTCATAAAAAAATACAGAAATCTTCAAAGCGTGAAAAAATGATAAAGTTCTGCATCTGAAATACTTTAACAAAATAAACAGTGCAATATAAGGATGCAAACTCCAAATCTTTTATTATTGTTGTCTTCTTTAGTGCTCTACAACACACTTTATAGTTATAAAATAAGGTCTGCCCATTTTACTGTATATCCTCTATATATTTATACAAAAGGATCACAACAGTCTCCACCCACTCAGAAGGTTTACTCTTAGGATTAGTACTAAAAGCTTACAATAGTCTCCACCTACTCGGAAGGTTTACTCTAAGTATTAGTACTAAAAGCTTACAGTAGTCTCCGCCCACTCAGAAGGTTTACTCTATGTATTAGTACTAAAAGCTTACAATAGTCTCCACCCACTCATCAGGTTTACTCTATGTATTAGTACTAAAAGCTTACAATTATCTCCACCCACTCAGAAGGTTTTCTCTATGTATTAGTACTAAAACCTTCAATAGTCTCCACCCACTCGGAAGGTTTACTCTAAGTATTAGTACTAAAACCTTACAATAGTCTCCGCCCACTCAGACGGTTTACTCTATGTATTGGTACTAAAAGCTTACAATAATATCCACCCACTCGGAAGGTTTACTCTAAGTATTAGTACTAAAACCTTACAATAGTCTCCGCCCACTCAGAAGGTTTACTCTATGTATTGGTACTAAAAGCTTACAATAATATCCACCCACTCGGAAGGTTTACTCTATATATAAGTACTAAAAGCTTACAGTATGCTCCGCCTATTCAGAAGGTTTACTCTATGTACTTGTCCTAGTATTGATGTCTTGCAGCATCTTAATATCCGTGTTTACCTCTGCTTTGCAATTTCTAATACGTCGATGAGTCAAACCTTTCAGTAGAATTCTTCAAACTGAATTTCATTCTTCCTGCCATGTTGGAGTTATTGAAGGAACACGGGATTCCTCTGCGTCTGCCTCGCCAGTCAAAAAATCAGTCAAGAAGGCGGTGTGTACTTCCCGTGAAACCTTTTTCTGGTCACTGCTCTTCTCAGCGATCAATCTAAGTGTCATTTCTGTGTTAAGTATGTCTTTGTTCTTAAGTAATTCACAATTTCTTCAATAAATAAATCAACAGTTAATTCAGCTGATGATGGATGTGGGGATATTGGGCTTCTATCTCTAAATTCTCCAGTGTGCTATAAAACAGTAAGTTCCACATATACCTTTATTAGTTGTCTACGAATGCATTGTTCTGTTTATTTTTGCCACTGCTTAACATGTAAAGTATGTGAACAATCAACAACCAATTAATCTTACTTGAAAATGTTTCTTTTCGTTAAAAAATGGATGTCCCCTATTTCTCCATGTTTTTAAAACTGTCATCTCAAAATATTACCTACCGTATGTTCCTAACACTTTAAAATTGTTTTTAATAGGCCTCCTGGCCCTGAAATTGAGAGCATCGAAAATTTCGTCTATTTATACTGCCATGTCGGTTTGCAAGATAATTCGGTCCAACGTGCTTCATACAGATGCAAGCTACGCGAGTAATTAATAAAGGAATAAAAACTTTTTTAACTCTAGCTGTTTTGCAATTGAGGTAAGAATTTCTATGAATTAATTCAGAACCGAGCGCATATTTGTGCGCAATAAATAGACAGTTTTTAGCTTACCTGAGCTGAAAGCTCAAGTGAGCTTTTCTGATCAAATTTTGTCCGGCGTCCGTCTGTAAACTTTTCACATTTTCGACTTCTTCTCAGGAACAGCTGGGCCAATTTCAACTAAACTTGCAACAAAGTATCCTTGGGTGAAGGGGATTTAAATTTGTACAAATGAAGGGGCATGCTCTCATTCAAGGGGAGATAATTGGGAATTAATGGTTTATTTTAAAATATCTCCTTTAACATTATAAAGTGAGAAACTAGAACTGTCCAATAGGGACAAATACCCCCCGCTGGGTTTTTCAGAGAAGGTGTCAATTCAAAAATACTTTATGGATCTAGAGGTGCTCACAATTTACTTCAAAAATTTGCAGTGAAATATAATTGCTCATCATGTTTCTTAATGAATGAAACAAAGGTTCAACCAAATGAAACATCAATACTAATAATAGTACATTGTAATTTCATTGTAACATTATTTTTTTTTAATTTTTAATTTAATTTTTTTTTATTTCTGCATTAAAAAAAGACATATTGCAATTATGTGTTATGTCACTCTGCAAACTAATTGTTGGAAAAAAAATCATATTATACAAAATCAAATTAATCTTGATAACTTTTTATCAAATTCATTTTGAAGATAAAGAGCTGGGCTTGTGCCAAATTCCCAGGAGATTATAGATAACCTGAACAACTTCCCACACCAAACTCATTAATTTATCTTTAACTGGTTGCATGTCCAGTCATTATTCCCAAGAGACAAATGAAATTACATTATCTTCTGTGCAATGTAAAAACTGTTTTTAACACTTGATGTTTTTAAAAAGTTTTTATGAGTAGTTTTAAGCTGTAGTATTTTTGTACAGATATTCTAGATTCTATGTCTCAAACCTTATTCATGAGCCCAAAATGAACAAGTCAATTAAAATAAAAAATAAAATGTAAAAATGCAAAAAAATGAACAAAAAGAGTTGAAAATTCCAGTTGCACACCTTCATATGGTGAATAATAAGTGTACAAATTTTCAGATTAATCCTTGCAATAGTTTCTGAGAAACAGTCCGGACAAAACCACAAAATAAAAATGAAAAAACACCTGTAAAATTTCAAATAATAATCAAATCAAGATGAAAATATCAGGTGCACAACTTCATTTGGTGAATAATATGTGTACAAATTTTCAGACTAATGCTTCCAATAGTTTTTGAGTAATGGTCCGGACAAAATCTCGTCTACTGACAGACGGACGGACGGACAGACAGACGGACATGGTGATTCCAATATACCCCCCCCCTAAACTTCGTTTGCGGGGGGTATAATAAGTTCTAATTTTATTGAGCATTTGTTGAGAATTATTTGCTGCTCTGTTGGGAGTCATATTGTTCTTTCTTCAACTAACTCTTCTGTCTTGAACATAATATTATCTGTTCCTTTGCTAACAGATCTATGCAGTGATGAAACTGTCGGGCTTGCTACCTCACACTTTACACACCCTTGAATTGAATGTATTTTTTTGAATCTTTCTTTCAGTGCACATCAAGACTTTATTGAAAAGACTTGATTGAATAGTGGTGTAGAAAGTGGGGATTTTTTTCTCCATTTGAATTTGCATTTGTCCAGTACTTGTTGTTTGCTATGTAGTTTTGCAATCCTAAGATATTCTTGTAAAACACATTATATTGCAAATACATTTTTGGAAATTTGTGCATGACACTTTAGTAGAATTTATTCCGTTTTGGATACGATACCAGATTGCTAAAAAAAATTTCAGGGAAGATGGTAGTGTAGATGCTGCTGACATGGTCTGATTTTCGTTCTCCCACCATTGAATTGACTGAGAATCTTTGGAACATCTTGCTATCATTTTGCTATCAACTTTAGCAAAGTTGCAGTAATTCATTTTGATGAAGAAATTTCATTATTTGTACCTTACCATTTTTCAAGGTTATACAAAAGATGCAATGATGCATTCTCTGACAAAAAGTTTTTTTTTTATACTTTAAAAGAAACATTTTCAGTATCTATTGATTTTCTTTCTTTTTTTTTTTTTGTATTTTTAAACATTTTTTAAGCCCAAAAATTGCATTGATTGTTTTTAAAAATATTTCTTCATTTTTAATTTTAATTTAAAGCCTTGTTTTCCTTTTTAAGATAAAGATTTTGATGAAAAAAAAATCACCGAAATAAGTTTTTGGATACTTTTGTTGAATCAGAGTTTGTTTCTGTTTGAGTTTGGTTTAGAGGCTTTTTGATATTTCAATTTCTTTGAAATTTTCTGTTTGTTATTGGATATGTATTTCTGTGAATTGTATTAAATGTTCTGTTATGCAGTTATTGTACCAATAATGATTTTTTATAAGTGAAAAACATCTAAAATAAGTATTTCAGGAAAGGAGGGGGAGGGGGTACCGGTGTGAAGAAGAAGTCTTAGCAATACCCATCTGCAGTTACTTTACCTGAATTTCACTTAACCAGTGTAAAATATAAAAAATAAAAACGATTGATGAAAATTTTATTGCTTTTATTCCTCTTTGTTCAAGACCTGTAATCACGCCAGTGTGAAGGAAATGTGTATAAAGTCAGTTGTAGGCTTGTAGGTGTCCGCTAGCACCAACTGCAAATAGCTCAGTGATCCGTGCGAAGCTGAAAGAAACGTTATTTGCCTGAATTAAAAATTTTAATGATTTATTTCTCATGATGAAAGGGAAAAACTATAAATCAGACGGAAAAAGATATTTCGTTTTCCTCGCTAAGAAGTGCAGTTATGGCCCTTGCCTGCTTATTATCTCCCTTTAATCACGATCATTGATGCGTTTAATCTTGGACTGAAGGAGGATGGAAACGATATAGGCAATTTAAAAAAATAATTGATAGAAAAAGGGGAAGCCCTTGCAATACTTGATTTTTATTAATGACCTAATTAGTAAGTTATATTTACATACATCACGTGATGAACATTAACGTTTCCCATGAATGAGGAACATAGAAGTTGAAAAAGAAGAGATAATAATAAAGTATTTCTGAGAGTATAAACAATATGAAGCATTTAAAACTTTTTTGCTCTATTTTTTGCCATTTTAAGCCATTGTAACCTTAACTCTGCTGCGTATTGACACTGACTTTTTTCCCACAGAATGAAATATCTGCCAGATGAGAAACCTCTTATGGATGACTCATTGAGGAAATCAAGCTTAAAGAGAATGCTTCCTCAACTTGTGCATCTCAGTTCTACTCAAAGCAAAAATATTGGCAACCAATTCATTTTTATTCTAATTCAGAAAGGTAGATTCTAAGCAGTGTAATTTTTGTCAAAGAGAAGTAGAGACAATTGAACATATCCTTTGGGAATGTGACTTTGAACAATTACTCCTTGAAAATTTTGAATATCATCGGCAACAGAGAAATCTTCAGTTGC
Source organism: Saccostrea glomerata (assembly GCA_003671525.1). NCBI lineage: Eukaryota > Metazoa > Mollusca > Bivalvia > Ostreida > Ostreidae > Saccostrea > Saccostrea glomerata. The sequence continues at coordinate 638,929 of PRKT01000212.1, read as the reverse complement.
CCATTACAAAACAAAATATTTTTAGGCATTGAAGGAAAAAACAATGCAATAGCAAATATCATAATTTGATGGCTAAAATATTATATGTACCGAAAAACCTCTAAATGTGCACTCGGCGTTTTTACACTTGAATCAATTTAACCAAACACAAAATTATATATCATATAAAAATGATTAAAAGGAGAATTTGATACTCAGTGGAAGCAATTCTTTTTGTATTTTTTCTCTTCTTCCACTCTCTTCCTCCCTCTCCTTTATATGTGAAAATACACAATTATGTCACAACGATTAATTATGAATGTTCTTTTTGAACTGAATTGTGTTTAAAAAAATAAATTAAAACAATATATATCACTTTCCTACAAATTTTAATAATAAAGTAGAAATATTGTTTCTTGGGAATTGAAATCATAGACCGTTTGAATACAGGTGACTTTGTAGGTCTGTCCAACTGAGATTTCAGGCCGCTCTGCAATTATACCCCAAAAGGAAAGAAGGGATGTGCAGTCACCAAATCCCAATTAGATTTGTCCTCTATATTATTATGGGATGCGGAGGATATCTCTCCTATATGAAATATTTGGGAAAGATATATATTACAGATTCTTTCATTTCAAAGACTAGGAAATCCCTGAATTTTACCAAGTAGCATGTGCAAGGTATTTTGGAAGAGTTATTTAAATCGGCCACTCTCTCTTTTTTTCTTGCTGGTGCATTTGCTCTAAAACCCCACGAAAAAATCGAAGAGACGCTTTGAGTTTTTTGACAGAGAAACAGAAGAAAAGGATGAAACTCCATTCAAAACAGGGTGCAAGTGAAGAAGACAGAATCAAAAATAAGCTCCAAGCTTTACGAATGTCTAAATCTAGGAATCTGAAACATTTAAAGAAGATAGCCTTGCAGAAACAAAGCATAGAGCCAATAGAGGCTTTGTTAATAATTTATGATAAAGGACGGGACAGATACATTGGTTTTGGTGATATTGTTGACAGATTTAAAAATGGTTGTACAATATCCATGGGAAATCCAAAAATAAAGCGTCTGATGGTCAAGAACCTAAAACAACAGGACGTAGTTTACTTGACGCCAGGGAATTGTTCCTTCCCTTTCGTTAGTGGAAGAAAATTGGGAGAAACCCAAACCCGAGAAATACTTAACGTTTCTGTATGTACTGACCAGGATAAAAGTCAAATATTACCTACTCAGTAAGATTTGATAATCATACTTTATGTTTGTAATTTAAAAATAAAGTGCCACGCAACAGCATAATACGCTCGCCAAAAAATTACAATTTAACAGTTTAAAGTGCAAGGAAATCATGTCAACCTTGATTCTAAAATTTCCATGATTTTTCCATTGAAAAAAATATTTCTTGTCTTTTTCTTTCCTCACAACACTGGAGAGTTGCCTAAAATAAATGGGTGGATCGCAAAATACTCTTGGTCGTCAAGCCTCAGGACGAATTTGTAAATATATGCATATATAAGGCGCGGATCTAGAAATTGTTCATGGGGGATGAGGAAAATATATTTTAAGGACAGACGAGACGTTCCTTAATAATAGATAACTTTTTCTAAGAGTTTGTCATTGAAATATTGCTACTTAAACATGTTTACTCACAAAAAATTGAGGTACCTTACCAGGCATTTCTGCAAGATACCAGGGATCGTTTTTCTTATATAATCTTTTGGGGAAGAAAAATAATTTTCCAATTTCAAATGTTTAAGTGTTTGGATTTTTAAAAAACGTTTAGAAACAGGTTTAGAAATCAGAATGTTATCAAAATTTTGAATAGTTTTCATACATTACGAAGATAAACAAAACAGATTTCGAGGAACGTTTCGTCTGACCTTAAACGTTGATTTTACGTACCCTGAATAAGACTTCCAAGAGTTCACATACCATTTCTTAAGTGTTAAAAAATTAAGACGTGATGAGTCGAGCTTCAGTGATATTTTCCAGCTCCGCTGTTAGTCTCTTAAAACACTCCTTTCAATCTTCGTGTGAGATCTTTAAATCAGTTAAATACTGTCCAGCTTGTTAACCAGAAGTCTCTGTCGAGACTGAAGCTCTACTGGTTTGAAGTCATAGCACAGGAAGAGAAAAGTACTTAAGCAGCTGGGATTTGAAACTTTACAACAGCAATAAATAGAATAATGATCGTTGATAAAGTCTCTTTATGTTCTAAGTGTAGTCTACTTGTGTGCCAAGTTATATTGAAATCAGAGCTGTGTAAACTAGTGTGAGCAGCAATAACTATATCATGTCTGCGTACAGTACCTCTAATCTTGTTCATCGGTGTGCTACAATCTCCGCCCTAATATAACACAATTAGCCAATGTGTTTGGATTAAGAAGACTTTTGTAAGTTCATAGTTTTATTATAAAGTCACAGCAAAGGTTAAACAAACAATGGTACATGGTAAATTCAAATATAAAGATCTCCGAGCCAAGATGGTGAAAGCTCACATTGTCATTGTGTCACAAAGATCTCATAGCCAAGTTCGTGCAGGCTCTCATGGTCCGTCTCGGAGCTAGGATGTTAAAAGCTATTGATACTCAGTGCGCGCATCTTTTGTACAAGAAGCTGCATCTTAGGGTTCACATATTTGGTAATAGCAATTAGTTAGTTAGAGTGTCACTTCATTAATATTAATATTGTCCGCCCCTCACTGAAGCTCTGTCTCCCATCTCCTTATAGGATAAGTTAATGTCCTCTGTTTACATTAACATTATGCATCTTGCACATTCTTCAGTTAATTAGATGGCTGCAGCTCTGCACAAAGTGTGATTGGAAGTGTCAATGCTCGAGAACAACACATCGTAAAAAGTAATTGTCCGTCAAATGAAGACGCTCTGTTATTGTATTCTATCTCCCAGAGTTTGTAAACAAGTTCGTAATTAAGATATTATTGTCCGTCGCTCTACACACTGATAGTATCAATTATAATTCATAACACAATATTAAACATAAATAAATGTACTGTACAAATTAATATATCAATTAAACTTATAATTTATACGCTCATTGTGTTACATTCCTCCCCAAACCGGAGGAAACATTGTCTAATGTTTCATAAAATAAAACGCACTAACACAATGAGTTAAAATGTCTATAAATTATTTATCACTTTAAAATGTCCATAACACACAACACACAGATGTCCAATAAGAATGTCCCGAATTTTTTATCGAACTTTGACGAATGTCCCTTGAAAAACGGTGACATCCACTTGACCATCATTTCTTCATTACGGCAACATCTCGTAGAATGGGTTGAATATCCTTCAAATTCGGTGACATCTCTTGGGTAGATGACATCTTCTGGATATTATGAATGCCCCTTAAACTCGGTGACATCCCAGACATGACACATTGTCATAATGTTTGTGATCGTATAGTGGTATTAAGAGTTCATGCATCACAGCAAACGTAAACACACAAAGTTGTAATCTGCAACAGAGTTCATTAAAGCTTTCTGCTTAATCATGTTAATTGTAACTAGTCAGTCCGAGACTTGGATACACGGTGTTGATCTTCTTCGCTGTTCATGATCAGCATCAGAATATTTCGTCTCTGCTTCCTAAAATCCACTGTGGGTATAGTGATCTTGTGATCTGCAAAACTGTTTCTGGTAATTTTCAACATTCATGCTCTTTACTGGTGCAGATAGAGCTTTGTTATGGTCAGTCTCTCTGCCTTCCAGATACTTGGTCAACCTCGACTCTGAATAATTGGCTGAGATATTATACCTAGATCTTTTATTTCTGGACAACCAATACACTTTTGACCTTGACCGTTTATACATGTACCCATATTTAAATATAGAACACATTTACTCCCATAATAATGGAACTTATTTTTCCACAGGAGAATGTATATACCCTTGTCAGTCAACCATTTTTAATTACGGAAATAATTTGTATATTCTCATAATCTTGGAAATGTGGAATCAGAATGGTCATCTAAAAATGTATTGCGCTTTTGTACCAGAAATGATTACATAAGTAACAGAGAAGCTTCAAAGAAAGAAAACAACCATGTTTTCACTTTATCAAGTCTCAATTTTAGGTTCTAGGTTAGATTTCCTAATCTAAAATGTCATATTCAGACACATTACTTAGCGTAATCCTAGACCTTTCTTCATATTTAACAACATTCATGCTTTCTAGCATCAAACCTATTTAAAGGGTTCTTTATAATACTAGTTAAGAAAACTTATTCCGATATGTCATACCCAGACACGCTACTTTCTGTAGCACTAGTATTATCCAATCAATATTGATCTGAATATACACTCTTTTAAATCATGAAATGAAAATGTTAAAAGAGCAAGAGTAATGATTTAAGAGCACTTTTTAATGGTTTCACTTTTTTTCTCATGATCTCTCAGTTTAGACCGTTTAATTCTTTTTTTTTTTTTTTACGAGACTGGACCTAAATACTTTTGAATGTTTTTATTGTTATTTTTTTTTTATACTTTGATCCTTGTAAATGTTTACTCCTTACAGTGGCCCTATTTTGAAAGGAGTTTACTCGTTAAACTGATCTATAGTTTGTTTGTTTCGTTTTT
>PRKT01000212.1:614629-633256 GCA_003671525.1 Saccostrea glomerata | reverse complement strand
AAAATCAAGGTATAATAAAACAGTTACTTACAGTAGTCTTGAGTTTCTTTTCACTTTTCAGCGTTGTGAGACTTCCCGTTCTTATCCTGGTCACGGCACCAATTAATCCGTTATATAACACAATTAGCCAATGTGTTTGGATTAAGAAGACTTTTGTAAGTTCATAGTTTTATTATAAAGTCACAGCAAAGGTTAAACAAACAATGGTACATGGTAAATTCAAATATAAAGATCTCCGAGCCAAGATGGTGAAAGCTCACATTGTCATTGTGTCACAAAGATCTCATAGCCAAGTTCGTGCAGGCTCTCATGGTCCGTCTCGGAGCTAGGATGTTAAAAGCTATTGATACTCAGTGCGCGCATCTTTTGTACAAGAAGCTGCATCTTAGGGTTCACATATTTGGTAATAGCAATTAGTTAGTTAGAGTGTCACTTCATTAATATTAATATTGTCCGCCCCTCACTGAAGCTCTGTCTCCCATCTCCTTATAGGATAAGTTAATGTCCTCTGTTTACATTAACATTATGCATCTTGCACATTCTTCAGTTAATTAGATGGCTGCAGCTCTGCACAAAGTGTGATTGGAAGTGTCAATGCTCGAGAACAACACATCGTAAAAAGTAATTGTCCGTCAAATGAAGACGCTCTGTTATTGTATTCTATCTCCCAGAGTTTGTAAACAAGTTCGTAATTAAGATATTATTGTCCGTCGCTCTACACACTGATAGTATCAATTATAATTCATAACACAATATTAAACATAAATAAATGTACTGTACAAATTAATATATCAATTAAACTTATAATTTATACGCTCATTGTGTTACACTAAGAACGGACAAGACGGCACAGTTTTAGAACCGCCGTGGGATATCCTGAACTTGAATTTTAAGTGCACTGGAAATTCCGTCATCAAGAAAATGTAGTTCTACTCTGGGCTATTCCGAGTTACCAAAACAATTGTGTGTGTGTCCTTGTGTGAACGTTACAAACCGTCTTCGTTTTATTTGACTTGAATCGATTTATTTTTCAAAAATTCAAACTTTTGTTTTTTTACTGCTTGACTTTCGTTTCATAAATTTTCATCACAAGTGTTACGAGTCGTACTTGGATGCTTACCAAACTCTCGAACTAGGTGGAGCGGATGTGAAGGTAGAGAGAAGTGAAGATCCCGTTGGAAATGCCTTGTATGTAATGAACATTAATCCTCACATTGAGTTTCATACTAAGCGGAGAGTTAACTGTCTTTTAGAAATATAATTCGCTTTACCCCGTCCACAGATTCTCCACATTGATTAGTGTAGGAGCATTTAATATTCAAATAAACAATTACGATGTGATACTACATTTTTCGTCATACAACGTTCAGTTCGTATGCGCCGACAGCCTGTTGTAAAAAGGCACCGATTATGGAACGTTGAATATAGACAAATGCGGGAAAAGAGGTTAACATTGGATTCGCAGAACTGTTAAGGCCAGCTTTGAGAAATCAACGGAAAATAAACGTGCAAAAAAGGGGGACCTGTTTAAAACTGAATTTATTTTATTTAAGCTGTTTTATTATCACAGAACACAAATACTAATGTAATTTCAGTACATTTTTGGCGGAATTTCGGAGGTAAAAGCGTAATCAATCATGTTTTCCTATTTTGTTGTTTTACTACAATACTCTGTTTTTTCATAACAACCGAAATTTTACATTACTAGACAAAGCTTGCACAAACTTTTCTTTTCGAATCCTCTATTGGCGAAAAAGTGTAAAATACCAGTATCTTATATTAAACTCAAACCAGCCGCACACCCTTGATGAAGCATTGGGTCAATTTGTATCAAATCACTTAATTAAAGCCTTGCGTTTGCATATTTTCACAAATCGTACATAATAACACTGTATTTCATCTTTTTCACACTGGCATTTTGTTACAGTGAACTAATTTGAACATAGAAAGAGCTGTAATTAATACATCATTTAATAGACTATAGTTAACGTAAGTAGTGCACGTAAGTATAGTGCGTTCTCGTGTTTTTCCAAATCTTCGCCAAACCAGTACACATATAACTACTAGGTATATTGCGTATGTTATTAAATTTACTAAAACTTCTATTTTCATTACAGCAGGTCGGACTTTGACTCTAAAATTAGACGTTCAGAATGAATTTTAAACCAAAATATAAAAAAGCGTAAAATTTATATAAGTGGTTTAATTAAGTGGTAAAAAGCGGAAGAATTACACCAAAAGCGGAAGGGTAGGCAGGTCTGCATACTTTGTAGTTTCTAAAAAGTGCTGCTGGTTTGAATAGAATTCGCGTTTTAATAGTTAAATATTCAGGTATATAAGCCAATGTCGAAATATATTTGACTTTAACCAAATATTGTATGTACTTATAGAATCAATCCCGGGATTAAAAGAAAGTCGTAGCACTTTTCAAGTTACGAAAAATATCCTTTATCTTTATTCAAAAAATGGTTAAGATCTATTAAGTGTACTGTGAAATCACTTATTTTCGTGGGGGTTTGATTTTCGTTGTTTTCGTGGTATGAAGAGACCCACGAATTTATGTCCACCACGAAATGTAAATTTTCATATGCACAACTACTACAAAGTTTTTCATCCACGAAATCAAATCCCCACGAACCAACATTTTTTCCTCAAACCACGAAAATTTGAACCCACGAAAATATGTGATTTTACAGTATGCCCTTGCGAAAGTACGATTTTATGAGGCATCTCGAAAATATACGTAACATGTACATAAAAACAGGACATAATAAATAAATATATATAATAATAACAGTAACTTGATCTGAAAGATCGTATCACTTCAAGCTGACAGGCGCGGATCAACAGATCTTACGAGACGCGAAGCGTCGAGTTTGATCTGATGATCCGCTCCCGTCAAGGAGACGTGATACGGCTCTTCGGATCAGGTTACTGTTATAATGATAAATTTATTATATACCCCCTTATAACTAACTAAACATAGCAGAATAAAACTTCAGAGATCATGTTGTATAATATTTATCCATAAAACAAAGCTTTATAACAAGGGACTTTTTACGCGCAAGAAAAATAACGTCATGCTTTTGCGTACTACGCCATCAGTTTCAGAGAGTGGTGATATGGATTCAGAAAACTACACTGTGGTGATCTGGAAAGTCGGATCCAACTCTGTAAAATTAACAGTAAAGAAAAAAACAAGGAAATTGATGGGTTTTAATAATAAAATACAGTATCTTTATAGTTAATTAATAATCGCACTTAACAAAGGATATGCATTGGTATTAATCGGCTATTTAAAACCTGTAAATAATATTTGGTTTTATAATAAAACGCATTTTTCATTGTTGAATAATTTAATTTCACTTTTATCAAGCAGTTTCATTGGCTGAATCATTCAGAGGAACATATAATATTTTGGATAACATAACTTGCCTACGTCACAATGAGTTACGTCAAAAACGTATTACTCCGCTTGGCGTTACTTCGCAAGTGAGTTAAGGCTAAATATGGATATTTCTATGCAAATGAGCAAATAAAAATTCATAAATTGTATATTTTGTGTACAGAGAAAGTTCAAATAGATTTTCTTATACATACATAGTATCCACAGTTTATAAATGCAAGTGCACATTATGACGTCATTGTTATATCCCATATAAGTTAATGAATCACATCAACAAACTCACGTCGGCGCAAGGGCATATCCTTTCTAATTTAAAATAAACAATGAATAATATTAATGAGAATGTTGTTCAAATTTATAAAATTACTGCACAAATCCTATGCACTTTCTAAATCGATAAAAATTTTAGGAAACTTACACTGGACTGTGAATTTTTACCCTGTTTAAACTAAAAAATGCACAAATAGCAACTAAACAATTACAGTGCCGACATTTGTGCAGCAATATCTTAAATCCTTTGAAAATCCTGCGTCTTTTTATACCTTGTTTCTGTTAAACAAAGTAAGGTATGCCCTTGCGCCTTTTCGTTGATGTTTCTCATAAACTTGTGTAGTAGAGGTCGATGACGTCATAATATGACGTCATAATGTGAACTGGCTATCGCATGTCGTGGATACCAAGAATGTATTAGAAAACAAGTCTTAACATTTTCTGAGCGGTAGGTAGAGCAATTTAGGATTTAATTAGATAGTTTGCATATAAACCTCAATAAGTAGCCTTTACTCACTTGCGTTTTAAAATAATGCTCAGTTTGAAGTCTTTTTCCGGTGGAAATATTGTCTCATTGTCTACAATGGAATTAAATTATAAGGAATGAAGCTAATTTCAACTTATGTTATCCGATATAACAAAACTTGGGGCAATTTACGCTTTTTTATAAACCGCTTCGCGGTTTATAAAGCGTAAACTGCCCCAAGCTATGTTTTATCGGATAACATAAGTTGAAATTAGCTTCAATCCTTAAAATATTCCTCAATCTGCTTCTCAAAGCACATGAAATACGTCATTTTTACCAAAATGACGTCATGTTTACACGTTCATCGCTATCAGTGCTTTGTCTATATCCAGCTACATGGGATTTAACTAGAAAGTTTTTTTTTAAATGCATTCATAAGTTTTATTGTTTTTTTATTATGCTAATACAGTTAAAAATTGCAAACTATTTCATTTTCAGCTATAATGAGAAATACATATGTCATATTTTTGTGTGACGTCCTTGTAAACTTTTCCCGTATAAATTAGGCCCCGCCCCCTTATTAAAGCCTTAACAATGCTGCGTTTTTTCCCTCTAAAGGACCTTTAGTGTTCTTTGATTCCCTTGGAAATCCTCCGGAATATAACGAGATATTCCGCAGCATTTTTATAATATTCAACGGACAGAGAAATAAAGGACAAGTGCACTTAAGCAATACTTAATGGGCCCTTTTTATGTGCCATTTTACTTCAGAATATATTACCAAATCGTTCTCTATTGGTAATAGTTAGATACTAGTGGATATTTCTGATCAAAAAGCATGATAAGCGCCACTTAAATTAGCATGTATTTGAAACAAATGAATATTTTGAAAGGCCTATGGACATCCTATAAATCCTGAAAAGTCTACCGAACCTTCTTTTAGTTTCCTTTATGTAAATTAAGGGCATAGATATTTAAATCGATACTTGAACAATCTGATGGTGGATAATAGTCGGGCGCGTTTGCGGAATGATATTTCTTACGCCAAACCTGTTTTTAAAAATATGGAATGAAATTGTGTAGTTGCCTGTATCTAAAATGATTAAACTAAGAAATTGGTACTCTTGCATTTGAAAAATTACAATAATAGTTCCATTGAATTTGAAATTAAAAAGGAGTGTTATAGGTGGCTTTCAATACCTGTTTCATTGTCTTGCATGAAGGTTAAAAATGTTTGACACTTTATGAACGACAGTTAAATCTCCTTTCCCTCCCGTGTTCTTAAAAACAAATACATAAAAACATATCTAAGTGGCACGACTTTGACTTACTGAAACAAAACCTGCCTATGTTTTACAGTGAGCACTTTTTAGGAATGTTTACCTGGGAAGAACTCACGTGACTATTAGTATTTTTAATAATTTATTCCACACGTGGCATGGGTTCAACATGGGTCATACAGGTAAATAGCTCTCACTTGCTATAGGAAAAACATTGTACTTTTATACAGTTTTAATATTTTAAGTACGAGCCTCATCGTGTGCAAATTTCATACTTTCACACAAGTTTTATTAATGTAATATGCTTCTTTTGTCATTCGCACAAGTTTGCACAACGTTAGGCTCATAGTAAACAAAGGCTTTGAAATGAATGACCGTTCTCGATTTACTATAGAAAATCGCCAATGTCGGCTGACCCCTACCACATTGTATAGTTTTGTTCTTTGTATATTCATGGATTTCAGCGGTAACATTTGTTGAATCGTATGGTTTAGATATCAATAAATGATTTGAGATGAAAATTTTGTCTAAATTTGAATGTTTATTTTTTCACATTTTACCGGGGCCCATAAGTGCACTCGTTCTTTATGGATTCAAGAAACCAGTCTTGTTTATGTGGACATTTACTCTATCTATTTCAACAAACAAAATATCTAAGGACGTTCCATTAATAACTTTGTACGTGACTTTACTTATTTTAATATATGCAAACGATGTTGAGTGTCTGATTATATACATGATATATCTAAATAAAATATTCATTTCTCTTAATGAAATTATTATATTTTAGTGTTATTAATATCTATAATGCTTCATAATAAAGTCAATTCAACTCCAGATATAATCAAGAATATCAATTTATCTTATTCCCTAAGTACACCGGATATGGTAAACCTCTACAGTAACTCTCTACTTAGGTATTTGTTCCGCTGTGATATGAGGTGGTTTCAAGATGTCAGCAAAGAAACAAATAACACGCGCATTTCTGTATATATAGAGAGGGCGGTCGTTAAATATAACGAATTTAATAATTTTAAATCTGCATTTCTTTTATATTTTCATCATTATTACCTCATTTAGATTCAATTTAAAACCAGTCCGTTGTAATCAAATATGCTGTTGTAAAATTAATTGTTAGCACATATTTTTGTGCGATGGTGTGCATTATTTCATCGATCATTTTGGTACATTTGATCGTAGAATGGGCATTTCTGTTAAATACAATTTCAACGGTGTAAAATTTTAAGGCGGGGATATTTTTTCCTAATAATATATGTCATTGAAACATTGACTCCTATAAATACATGTAATTGAAACATTGACTCCTAAACTTAAGGAGGAGTTCCTCGTTGTAAGCACGGATGTAACACACCGCGCAGAAACAGCGTTAGATAAAGACCATTCACTACTCTGACTTTGACACTTGGAACATTTACTTCGCTAATGTTACCCTTTCCTTGGGCACATTTGGATTTTATAACTTGGATTTATTGCAGCCCGGAGGACCGGGCTGCTCTATACATATTGGTTTAAGTGTTGGTGTATGGGGATGGGGGGTGGGAGTAGTTATGTAGAATTACAGGTTTTCTAAATATTGAAAAGAATGTTTATCAGAATATTCTTACCGTTTATAAATTACGAGATACTAAATATATTTACTTCCATTAAGTGAATCTGTAAAAAATATATATGTTTTTCATATTTTATATATACAGTGACTTATCATTTACTATCGAAACAACATGTCCCTTTCTTTTAGAAGATCGATTTTTACTTTTCGCTTACAAACGAGACCATTTTGTTTATTTTTCAAAGGAAAACTTAAAAATGTGTTCTGTAAGCATACAAAGATTTTTTTGTAATAATTTCAGATTCAGGAAGATAATTCATGTTATAAAAAGATGTTTTTCTCAGAATCGATCATATGACACAGTGCTTACATAGAGAATTTTAATACCGTGCCGTTTAAACCAAGTGTCATTTTCATTTAATAAAAGCTGAAAACGATTCATAGAAGGAATGTGTATGCCATTTTTGTTCCCGATTCTCGCTACTCTGCTGACCCGTATTTAAAGGGAAGGGCTAAATCAGTGTTCAGTGTAATCAATCGACACCGATGTAGACGGACGTATGATATACAGCAGTCGGTAGCGAGAATTATAATATAATACTTCGTCTAATGAAGAAAAGTAAGATACCAAATAAATTGTTGTACAGGTCAGTGCACAATACAAACAACACATTCATAACTGCGATAAAATGTAAACAAAAGTAATGCAAAACGATTGGCACGAACACGGGTCGTCATTCCACGCCGATAATAATAATAATAATAACTAGAGCAAAGCTCGTTGCAAAGCAACGAGTAGGTCTTCCGTCCTGTTTTGACCGGAAGTGACGTCAACAAAAAGAAAGCAATGAGCTAAGTTGTCTCCAGTGACTTTATAATTTCAATTTTGAGTCAAAACCTTCAAAATAAGCTTTTTTGGCTACTTCTGGTTTGACCAAAAGTGATGTGAATTGACAAAAAATTAAGTTTAATGCCTTCAGTGATATATGTTACCCAAAACCTTGTCAAGAGTGACAAAAATATGCACTTTCTGATGACTTTCGGTTTGACGGGAATCGACGTCACCAGACGCATTTTGACGAATTCAATAGATTAAGCTTGACATTTTGAACAACTTTGCTTCTTTGACGTACATGTATTACAAATTAAATTTTTTTTTTCAGATATTAAGGAAAAAATTTTGGTCCCTCGAAGTCCTTAATTATAGGGGCAAGCCCTTTATTATAGTTGATATCCTTTGAAAGATCGTGATATTCTTCACAACTTTTGTTCTTAATGTCTTTACAAAATATTAACATGTAAAAAGATATTGCAGAAAAGGTGTGAACATTTTCTAAATCCCCGATGGGATTTTTTACAAGCCATAGCGAGCGCCGACGTGCTGCACTTCCGGAGAAAGAGAGAGGTATGTGTCACATCAGCACATGTAGCTCTATCATCACTGAAAATATTATGTTTCTGTCTAAAAGCAATTTTGAGAAAAATGCTGGTCAATGTGACCCTATGAAAATCACTAAATCACAGAAATCTACACTAAAGAATTCTCTGTGCCAAGTTTAACTTAACTTTGTCCAGTTGTTCTGAGAAGGAAATGAAATTCTGAAGAATTTAAGATAAAGATGATAATGGGTGAATTTTCAAAATTTTACTACAGCTTTAGCTCATATGAGCTAAACTGTAAACAGATTTTGTGCTTTGTTGACTTTGAAATGTGACTGGTCATCTCTTTGATCTTGTGTTTCAAATAACATGTCCTTTGTTCTGAATCATGCACATTTGTTAATGCTTTAGTTGTTTATGCCAAGATAGCAATGTTCCTTCAATTATACTGTAAAAATACACATATTAGATCTTATATATTGCCACTGAAGACAGACCTCTATCATCTTTACCATTAGAATTGGTATGTCTTCCCTTGGAAGCAGAAGACCTCAATACAGATGTAAACATGCAAGATCTGACAAATTTTAAAAAAAACATTTATTCCAAATTAAACATATAAGATTTTGCAACAAAATCAATTTATCTTGAAAAACTGAAAGCAATTGATATAATCATATTTTTGGATTTATGTTTGTTTCTCAAATCAAAATTTAAATAAGATATATTTAAAATCATCTTCTTAAACTGAGACTTGATTCAGTTGATTGATTCAATTTCATTCTGCTGTTTATTCTTTGTCATCTCCCAAAAGAGGCTCTTCTGGCAAATCATGATCATGCTTGGCATCAAATTTCAGTACTCAGATGACAGTCACACCTATCAAAAGAAATTGATTTTTTTAAAAGTACAACTTATCAGATAAGATAAACCATCAAACTTAGTTATAAGATATTGTTATATCTTTAAAAAATTGTTCCTATACAAATCTATACAGAAAAAAGTCTAACATTTTTAATGTTTTGCTGAGCGGGCTTAAAAAAAACGATGTTGGACCGCTCGGAGAGATGTTAGACTACTTACGTCACAGAATGGGCGGAGCTTAATCTCATTTTCATTCAATGACAGATCTAATGTTACATTACGGAATATAGTACAAAATACATGTATGTCAAAAAATATATAATAAAATGAAAGGTATAACAAAACATTTATTGACAGAGTTCTCGGGCAAAATGCGTTTTGTCGGACCCTCGAACCAAACTGTCCGCCTTCGGCCTAATGGCCTCGGGCAGACAGTTTGGTTCTTTGGTCCAACAAAACGCATGTTGCCCTCGAACTCAGTAAATAAATGTATACTGTCACGTTTCTGCATGTGTATTATTTGTAAAACTACTCTATAATCATTTATAAATTTAGGTTTACAGGCAGTCATTTGAGGATGTAATAAATAACATATTAGTTTTTCATGATTTTAAATAAAGGGTATGTACATAACTTGTTCATGTCAAAATTTATTAGGAATGGTAATGGTTAACAGTTGTTAACCGACTAATCAGTCAGAAAGATGGTATCTGGTTATGATTTTTTATGTGTCAGGATAAGGCCATTCATAAAGGTGTTACAGCACATTAGGAACAATGCACTAAAGAAGTGACAAAACAGCATCGCATAAGAAACAATGAGCTAGCGCAAAGTAAAATGCTGCTCTAGCTCATTTAAAACACCATGCTACTAACGCAGCACTGTTAAGGTTTACTATCAGAAATCAACGGAAAATAAAAGTGCAAAAACGGGAATTGTTTTTAAACATGAATTTATTTTTATTCAGTTATTCTATTATCACAGACTTTACATACTTATGGAAATAGCATAGTATAACATATTCTGTACTGTATAGAGCTTGGTCCCATCGATGGACAGTCACATGATAAATGCATAGTAGGTACACGGAATGTAGGTCAATAACAAATTTCAATACCGCAAGGGCATACCCTAATTGAAATTAAAAATTTAAGCTATTAATTGTTTCTGTATACTTTGTAGTTTCTGAAAAGTGCTGCTGCTTTGAATAGAATTCGCGTTTTAATACTTAAATGTTTAAGTAAATAGACAAATGTCGAAATATGTTTGACTTTTACCAAATATTTTGTGTACTTATAAAATCACGGCCTCGATTTAAAGAAAGCAGCAGCACTTTTCAAGTTAAGGAATATATCCTTTATCTATATTTAAAAAATGGTTCAGATCTATGCAGTGTATGCCCTTGCGAAAGTACGATTTTATGAGGCATCTCGATGTAAAATGTACGTAAACTGTGCATAAAACACGACAATAATTAATAAAATACATTCTCTTTGTAGTTAATTAATAATCACACTAAACAAAGGCTATACCTTGGTATTAATTGACTATTTAAAATCTTTAAATATTATTCCGTTTAATAATAAAACCTATTTTTCGTTGTTTAACAATTTCTCAATTTGCCTCTCACAGCATATTAAGTACGTCATTTTTACCAGTATGACGTCATGTTTACAAGTTCATCGCGATGAGTGCTTAGTTTTTAAACAGCTACATGGGATTTAACTAGCAACTTTTTTTAACGCATTAATAAGTTATTATGTTATTTATTATGCTAATACTGTTAAGAGTTGCAAATTATTTCATTTCCACGTATTATGAACACCAATCTAATTAAAATTAGATCTTCCATCCGCTCCCCGATTTTTTTATATGTCGCAAGGAAGATCTAACGACATTCCATAAAGGGTCGCGTCAGAGCGACCTTTGCATAAACCAATCAAATTGCGACTTACGCGGATCTGTAACCGATGATATAATGTTACCGGAACAGATGTGGCATTGAAAATGCCCGAGAGGTATCAAATGTTTAACAAAAAATGGCGGCGCCCATGACACCCCGGAGGGTGTACTTGCAAAGGAATATTTGCGTTATTTGTGGTTTTTGCTTTGAAACGAGAGAGACAGACTCGTTAGGAAATGTTGAGATTAAAACGCGTTTTAATCTGAAATTGAAATTAACAGACGATCGACTGCAAAACATTGCAAAAGTCTTATGGTCTCTGGAGAACTTCGACGTTGGACAAAAAGGTATATGTATTAAGTGTAACAGATCTGTAGAAAGGACTTTTCGACTTGGAGCGGAAGTTCGAGAATTAACAGAACAGATACAAAACCACTTTAGCAGAACCCGGAAAGACTCACAGTGGCGTTACGATCACCGGGTATAATTACGAAACGTTTGGCAAGTAGTCCAGCGTTAGTCCAGCCGAAGAAAATGACTAAGTTTCCAAGTGTTCAAGTTGTTGTTCCCGTTGAAATCAGGCCTTTCAGGGATATAACTTCAACATTTACAACACGAAGTTCACAAAGACAAGAAACAGAGCAACAACCAAATCTTGCTAAACCAGTAAGAAGAAGTTTATCCAAGGACTTAAACGTCTCGGCACAAATTGATTCAACCGAAATATATAGAATAGTAGAGGTAAGTAACAACATTATTAATCACCATTCAAACACTTCAAACAGGTAACAGCTGAAATTGTAACAGAATTTCCAATGGCAGAGCAGTGTACAGTAAAACTATATTGGATTTTCCAAAACAACCTGCCTTAATTCCTAATGTTTATAGAAAACCCCCAAACATAGCATTGTATAAAAACATGTGATCTTTGTACCAATACATCACGTATTAATTTCTAATATATATAAAATACATGGTTACTGTCTCGAAATATAAGCGATATTTGGGCGAGGGTAAGAAAACGTGATAGAGGGCGAGGCTTGCCCAGCCCTCTTACGTTTTCGACCCGAGCCCAAATATCGCTTATATTTCAAGACAGTTATCATGTATTTTGTTTATCCTGCAACAAAATTTTACATTTGAACGTCCAAAACAAGCTATTTCCGACAGATTTAGGCACATCTCTGCAGTTGAAACCATGGCGTAAACATTGCAGTATACGTGACGTCACAATGCTTTAAGAACGTCAGAATACATGCACTAGGCTTTATTAGGGCAGTGACCGGATAAAGCTTTGGTTTATTAAGGTTACCTTTATTAGGTCAATGCAAGGGGTAGTTGCAGGATAAACTTTAATGTACCAGTATTTAATGGGAAGTGTAAAAATAAGACAAATTCTTTTTTGAACACAATTTATCTGTAATAAAGTTTTAAATAACATCTTTAGTGGAAGACCACATTTTTCAGAGTAGATATCACCATTAAATTAATTGAATATTACTATGTACATTTTAGGAGAGAATAACTGACAAAGCTGAAAATAATTATAAAAATGGAGAGGTTGAGGTATAAAGTGTTTTTATAAGAAATTGAGTTGAAGTTAATTGATTAAGGTTAACCTTTTACAAAGTTCACAAATAGTTGGTCAACTATTCTCACATCACATAAAAATATTTGGGGAAATGTTATAGTGATTTGATTATAATGACCCCTTGAACTGTTGGTTGATATTTCTAACACATTCCAATAAATTTATGAATTTGTCACATATGCAGTTTCATTGGCACAGGTATGCCATAATTGAATTGGTCTCTAGTATATATTGCTTTATTGTTGTCTTCAAATTTAAATCAAAATGTGAAAATTAAATCATAATTCATAAAAGTACATGTTTGCAGCAAATACAATTAAATATGAGCATTTTAAAAAAGATCTAAAAGATAGTTCATCTACTTGAATCAGGATATTATAAAAATTTATATTTCAAGCACTAAAGCAAACCCATACATTTACATTTATTTTTTCAAAGATAATTGAACACCTAATTTATTATTATTTGTTTGTTTGTTTGTTTTGGCATGAAATTTTAGTTCTGTTCTTTATCTTTTTCTTTGTTTTGTTGACAGATATCAACACTGTAGAATGAGCCTCAGTATGTATATTTATCTAAAATTGAAGGAATTCTGCTTAAATATTTATTAAGAAAAGGATTACTAGTATAGTCTATAATTGATGTAAGATACAATTAATAGCTAAAGAATAAGCAAAATTTGTAGAATTATTTTTAATTTCTTTCATTTATTTTTTTCTAAAGGTATATGTGCATTACCCGAGTGGAACAAAGACAGCCCTTATTACATCAGAAGTTCAAAAAACTATTTGCAAAGTAATAGTGAGAGGGAATAATGCTGAAAGGACCATTGTAAATAACCTCTGCTCATCTCATCCGGAGGTGGTTACAGATGAAGTCGCAAAAATAGTTACGAAAGAGGCACATGCTCTTTGTAAGAGGGGTTCAGGGTCTATTCTTCAAAGTAAAGACTTTAAAGATATCTTTCAGTTTAAGTGGGAGAGATTGAAAGAAGAACTTAAAATAAGGTGTCCTACAATTCTTGCATTACTATCTGCTGTGGTTAGTGATAAGGAGCTCTCCAGTGACAGCAAAGGATTCATCCACATCATGGTATCTGTTGCCATTGCACTGCATGGAAGAAATCAGGAAATGTCTCTTTTCCAGTATATGATAGCACTTGTGTTAACTCATGGTGGATGCATCCAGAGGGTATGCTTACTTTTGATTACATGTTACACATTGCATATACCATGTATATATACAATCTAGATTCACTTACAAAAAAAAAGAAAAAAAGAAATGAAGCAAAAGTAAACCTTTCTGATTTAAAATTAGGTTTTCAAAAAACTTTATCTCAGGAACATTAATTGTATAGTTTATCAACTTAGTATCAGTTCTTTTTAAATAATAGATTTAAGTTGTTCATTTTATCTCGTGGAGTCCCAGTGGGGCTATTATAAGAGATAAAGGTTTTACTTTTTATGTTGCTGTATATTTTTGATAATATTTACAAGAATAATAATTGTACAATGTGTCACATTCCAGTGTACATGTAGTGTAATTCACCAGGGTTAAAGGCATGATACTTGATTACATGTATGTATTGTTTTTGTAGGATATTGAACGATTGTCAAATATTGGATTATGTGTTCATCCCAAGTCCATCCATAGGAAGTTAAAAACTTGGAAGGACTTAGTAGATTTAAAAGTGAAAGAATTGCGAGACTCTTGGGTGGATAGCGGGAATGTGAAATACCAATTAGTGGGGGACAACTGGGATAAGAATGTATTACCATCGTACAGGACCTCAGACAGAGGAACTCTGTCCTACCATCTCTTCAATATCATTGTGGTACAAGATAGAGTCCCATCTTTACCAGAACTTCAGAAAACAGAGGAAAGAGTCTTGACACAAGCTGGTGAATTTCTGCCCTCGGTTAATGACCAAAAACAATTGATGAAAGAATTGACATTCTTATTTTCAACGTCCATCATTGAGCATAATCCTCAGCTTCAAAGATTATTTAACTCTATTTATCCAACGCATTTGGATCATCAATACAGTCATTTTTCTGGAATTAAGACATTCCAAGTAAATATTTTAGTAACTATACATTCCTTATATAACTTTTATTCAGTTCTTAGCATATCATTAAAGAAAATGAGTAATAATCACATTAAATGACTTTGTTAATGTATGAATAGCCATAGGTTTGTTTTTTTTACTCATTGACTCTTTGTTTCAGTACCCACTTGGATTATTTGATTGTAATGAAAACAAGACCCAAGAACTCATTGCTCTTCTTAAGAAACTTTCTAATGACTACATACCATACAAGGATGGAAACATTGTTGAGCCAGTGTTTTTTGGGGGTATTTCTTTTTTTTAATCATTTACTGTAATTTAAAAAAAAATCAATATAAAAAACATAATTAATGAACAATATTTATTATGATGAATGAAGACCTACATGTATTTTCACAAGTTATAAAAATGATTTCATGACAAAAGTTTAAACTTATATAACATGCAGTGAACATTGATTGTATGGAAATAAATCTTTTAGGAGACAGACTAACAGATGAAAGAGTCCAATCAGCGCAAAATGCCATGAAAAATGGTGGTACAACAAAAGAAAAGTTAGTAGGATTTATTTCCAAGATAGAAGACTTCCATAGATTGATGAATTTCCTGGAGGTAATTGTTTAAATTGATTTTCATTACAACTTAGTCTCATTATTTTTCATGTCAGTGACTTTGGATAAGTTAAGTAAGTAAACTACAGATTAGAAAAAGGTCAGTTTTATGATAATAAAAACTCTTTCAACATCTCTATGTACAGCTCTCAGTCAACACTACAAGCACAACATTTTCTGAAACACTGAACAAATTCACTATGTATTTTCATTATAACATGCTGCTATCAGATACTTTATTAACTTGACTAATATCAAATACTCAATGCAACATATATGTTATAGGCCATAGCTAAGCTGACTTTTAACACAAACAGTGGAAAAGATGCTGGAACCATCTATTACTACAGAAATCTGCTGAACCGTAGAGATGTGAAAGGTGAAGTTAAGAACTCGTATCGCCCTTATAAGATCCTTTTCTACACTGTATTTGATGCCATTTGTCAGCTGCTTTTGCTTCATCATTTTGACCTGACTGAT
The DNA here is from genome assembly GCA_003671525.1 of Saccostrea glomerata. Classification (NCBI taxonomy): domain Eukaryota; kingdom Metazoa; phylum Mollusca; class Bivalvia; order Ostreida; family Ostreidae; genus Saccostrea; species Saccostrea glomerata. Next base: position 617,367 of record PRKT01000212.1, on the reverse strand, counting down.
GTTGATTCTGACATCCCATTTCCTGCGGAATTCCTGGAGTTTTCAGACAAAGAGAAAGTGGAATGGTTGAACCAGGTGTCATGTGAAATTTTACAGACATGGTTCTTTGAAAATCAGAATGACATTTTTAAGGAGTTGAGGGAAGTCTTGGATGATCCACAACACTCGGAAAACTATTGGTTGTCTGAAATGCTAGAAAATGAACGCTTGAAATGTCACTTTTGTGAAGCAACATATGCATGTGTGGGTTCTCTCCAATGCCATGAACAGAAGAAGCACAATGTTCAAATCCCTACAAAAAAGCCAAGATCTAAAGTGAAGAACAGTGATCAGCTCCAGGATTACATTGTCATGTTATTCAAACTTGTCATTCTTCACAAGAACTTGGACACGGCTGTAGACATGGGAGATGGCGAGCGTTCCGTCAGGTCAGCCAAATATGAATTGCCTCTTTACAACAAGACAAACAAAGTAAAATACCTGATAGGTTCTGCTCATCTTACGGCTTTAACATCAAATAATGGAATTCTCTCAGAAGAACAAAAACAAAGACTAGTTACCAACAGATTTGTTAATGTTCAAGGTGGAAAAAATAACAACATTGCCCTTGATGAGTACCTTGAAATGTTGAATCGTGATAGTAAAGTAATTTGCACAGGAAATCAGACAAAGGACAGCATCATTCTTCATTCCAAGGAATATCCACATTTAGTAGAATTTGTGAAACATTTTGATGAAATTGCAAATGTTCGTGAGAAGAAGGGTTTCCATCTACCTTCCTACCAGAGTGATGTCAAAAAAGTCTTGCAAGATTTAATGCAAAATGATATTCTTGCCTATGACCCAAACAGGAAACTTCACTGTCAAAAATTTGTCATTGACAGAAATCCATTTGTGAACTCATTTAAGAAACTCCCGATAATGATTTATCGGCATAGACCAACTTTACCATTTTGTCGACTCAGGAATAAGTAAGCATTCATATTGTAAATTAATGCACATAATAAACATTTGCATGGGAAAGTTGTATAAAATTTTCAAGAAATTCAAGCAAGTGTATGTCTATTTTGCCTATTGTGCTATTGCTATTGTGCATTGTATATGGTCCATGGTCTTTGGGAAGTTAGGATGTTATTGCACCACGCTCATAGTTTTTCAGCAACTATAATCTTGATTTGTTAGGTCTTATTTTGTGAATGAACTTTTCATAGAAGATTGTACCAGAACATGTTTAGCAAATAGGTCCTTGGTTTATTAGGTCTTCCAGTGTACTGTGTGTTTGAAATTGATGCTTAAGCCCCTGAATGACTTGATTTGGACCAATTCTATAGTTCACAACTACTACTGAGATATTTAATTATACATGTTTATTTGAACTTCAATATATTGAATAAATCGTGTGTACTGGATAGTCACTTTAATGTATTAAAATGATGTAAATGTCAATAAAACAATTACCAGGTATGCTTTTTTCAGGATGACACGAGATGAAAAGTTCAATGTCTGACAAAAAAAGTCACAGTTTTAATCAAGTTCCCACACCCCTTAAAGTATATTAATAATATACATACTTAATATAATTCTACTGACAAAGTGTAGATGTTAGAATTTAATCACTCTCACATATTTTGGATAACAATATTGCCCTCTTCTCCCCATTTGAATGTACTTTTTATTTATCAGACATTGATCTTCTTATCTTTTCTCTTACAAGCAAGTACTACAACAAAATTTCTAGATCACTGGAAACATATTTTTATTCGATACATCAGTTAACATAATTCAACACAAATTCAAGTCTAGTGTGTCATCAAAATAATCATCTAAACTTTCAGAGGAATCCTCTGATTGACTATTGTCTGAATTGGAAATTAAACTCTGATCAAATAGTTTTTCCAAAGAGAGATATTCACAATTGCCACAACTACAAATTTTGTCACACACATCACAGCATGTATGTTTACCAGTTTCCTTTTTAAGTTCATTTAAATCGGTTTCACTCAAAAAGTGTTTCATAATGGTCATTCTTCTACAAGTATCTGAACACAGATCTTTCATGGTTTTGCTAAGCTTGCGTAGATGATAAGTATTAAATAAAATAAGGGCAACTGATGGATCTCCACTTCTACCAATGCGCCCTATTTCTTGCACTAAATCTACCATGTTTTCAGGTAATCCAAACAGAATTACATTGCTGCAGTTGGACACATCAATACCCATTCCTAAAGCACTAGTACAAATAATTACTCTTGTATTTGATGTGTCATTTCTATCACTTAAACAATTTACAATTTCAGTTTTTTTGGTAAGAGGTGTTTCAGAGTGAAACATTTCAATATGGGAGTGACTTGAACTGTCCAACTCTTTTATCAGATAAGTGTAAAGTTTTGATACATCATTAATACTAGTACAGTATAATAAAGTCTTGGGGAAGTCAATTAACAATTGCTTGATTCCATCCACCATCCAGGACATGGCTATTTCAATGTCACTGGGTATTTTAAATGCAGAATATTTGATGTTGCTTTTATTTGGAGACATAACTATTTGCACTGTGTTTGGACCTAAAGACAACTCTTTTGCAACTCTTTTCTGAATTTTAACTGTGGAAGTAGCACTCAGTGCAACAACACTTGCTTTAGGAAACAATGATCTTAATTCTCCAATGTGGGAAAACCACTTCCTAAATGCTTGTTTCTTCAAACCAGTTTGGTCTTCACCCCTACAAATAAAATACT
>PRKT01000212.1:583942-594608 GCA_003671525.1 Saccostrea glomerata | reverse complement strand
GTGACATTTTTTGACCCATTTAGTTGCTGTTTTAGGTCACTGACTTCTTGTGACAAAAGCTTGACGGTATCAGACAATTCCTGAATAAGTTTGGCACTGCTAATACACTGATGACAATTCTGTGATGTCTTACCCTTAGGGGTGGAGGTGCATTGAGGAGATGTTTCATCTAAAGTCTTACAATTTGTTTCCAAATTTACATCCAATTTATTCAAGTCCGTGAGGAACTCCTGATACCAAGAAAAATACGATTCCCCTTGGATATGTAGAGAGCTTGTAGTCTCGTAGATGGTAACAGTGACAGTTTTATCCTGTGACTTATAAATAGATCCATGTCGCCTTTCATTGCTGTCTTTGAATAAAAGGAGTTTCTTATCCAACAGATCTAAAATGATGGGGTACTTGTCGCCATCGAAAGTAATTGTAAAACTTTCCTGATTTTCCTGTACTTGCAAGAAATTTGGCACATCATTTACACTAAGTCCCACAGATTCCGTTGGCAGATCATTAGTTAATATAAATGATCTTGAAAATCCGGTAAATGAGTCCAAAAGTGACTTGAAAAGATTAGAATTATCACTCAGACTCATTATTATTCCATTGTTAAGCTAAGTAGAGATAAGATCTTCAGGAGCTGTAAAAAACACGTCTGGTCACCTTGACTGCTTATCTATTAATGATACCCGTAACAATAGAGAAGTCAGGTGTTTTACGAATGCAACGAGTATAGCCTAGTGTTGATGTATCATAGATAATGATTTCGAAAATGGCGTCTGCCTATTTATGAGAAGATTTTGGCTTTAATGCCGTTTTGTACGAGGGCCGTTCAAAAATTACGCGGACTTGTTGCACAGAAGAAATATTTGACGACATAATCGGGCAAAATTTCACAAATAATATGAAAGAATCTTTACTTATATGGTCTTTTAAATTTCATATCAAAATGTTGTAAATTGGTATTAATTTTGAGTGTTTTTTCAGGAAATACCATTAAGTCACGGCGCAGCAAAATCTTCGACGTCACAAGCATTATAAAAAAATATGTGATTAAGCTTTCATTTTCTCAACATTTTCCTTTAGTACCTATATAGTTTGAGTTATCTCCTCAACATCAAAACACCATTTCTTGTCAAGCTTAAAATCTATTAAACAAGTAAAGAATATTCTTTTTCTTCGTTTAAAAAAAAAAAACTACTTATGAGATATAATGTGATATTGGTGACTCTCAATCACGTTCTTTACAGTCCGGATAACGTTAACTTTTCGTCTATAATCTTCTTCCCGTCCTCCCGTATAGCCTTTTTACAGAGGTCTAACTGTCTAAAATTTCAATTTACTATTTGTGGGCGAATGTCACAAGTAGTCTAGTTTATTTCACGTTTTATTATGCATATTTTCGATGTATGTTGCCGATATCTCGATCATAAAACATATTTTAACAAAAGTGTGGTGCGCCGTCAATTGAAGAGACGTCATTTTCACAGTCGTTTTCACTGGAATCGCATCAGAGAAAAATCACTATATTTCTATTATTACTTCAAATATCACGTCCGAAATCTTAATACATATTAATAGAACAGTTTGAAGGTACATTTGAGCAAATTGTTGAAAAATATCGCTAAATATAGAAAATCAATGAGTTAATTTTTTGAATCCGCATACTTTTGCTTCAATTTTTTTGTCGTGCGCCGTACCTCTCTATCAGAGATATCAATATACCGATAATTTTAGTAGAATATACGAGGGCCGTTCAAAAATTACAAGGACTGTGCTATTATTTACTCTTACAGACGTCATATAGTTATAAAATTTCACAGAAATATGTATCTTAAAGATTCCAATAAATTTTGGGCAAAATTTCTGTATTTTAGGCGAAATAATTATTAGATCACGTTTACCACAAGATCACACTGCTAAGGTGGACCCCTGAAGAGGCAGACCTTGGGCAAGTACCCGTAATAAAAACTGCCGAAACACTCTTTACTATATTTCAATATACATTTATGAATGCTTATATTTCCAAGGGAAAAGAATGTCGCATAGTTTGGTTTAGAGTGTAGGGTCCTAATAAATTTCATGGACAAGTTTGGCTGATTGATGTCTTTATTTTCACAGCCTTTTCCGTCTCTGACCCTGTTCTGGAAACGACAGCCTATAAATTTTCAATTAAAGTGAAATAACTCAAAACAGGAAGTGTCTTTTTGAAATTTTCAATAGCATTCTGATAGAGTTTAGTAACTTCTAGTTCCTCTGAAAATTTGAGCGAAATCAATTGAGAAATGAGTGAGATATGAGGCTTCAAAGTTGGCGTCTAGGAAGTAGAAAAAAGAAAAGTAATAAAAAAGAATAATAATCTTTACCAACAGAATCAGTGGAAGGTCTTCCGTTGGACCTTTATGATTATATTGAGATGATACTATCGTACATGATTTGAATCAATGCGTTGGATATTACAGTTCTGAGGATTGACATTCCAATAATATTATTGAATCATGAGTTTTCACACTCTCTTATTTTGTCAGATAATTAAATGATACATGGGATAATATGGATTACTGGTATTCCAAAAATTTAATTAACGAACTCACAGTCTCTCTTATGTTGCCAAATCACTGAACACATTTTCTTGTATTGTGGTTAAACTGTAAATCCAATGGAATTCAGGTTCTCGGTCTGCTCTTTCATGATGGAATCTGTCGTCATATTGTATTCCTTGTCCCACTCTAACGATTCGTCGTTATATTGTATTCCTTGTCCCATTCTAACAATTAGTCGTTATATTGTATTCCTTGTCCCACTCTAACAATTCGTCGTCATATTGTATTCCTTGTCCCATTCTAACAATTCGTCGTCTTATTGTATTCCTTGTCCCATTCTAACAATTCGTCGTCATATTGTATTCCTTGTCCCATTCTAACAATTAGTCGTTATATTGTATTCCTTGTCCCACTCCAACAATTAGTCGTTATATTGTATTCCTTGTCCCACTCTAACAATTAGTCGTTATATTGTATTCCTTGTCCCACTCCAACAATTCGTCGTTATATTGTATTCCTTGTCCCACTCCAACAATTCGTCGTTATATTGTATTCTTTGTCTCACTCTATCAATTCATCGTCATATTGTATTCCTTGTCCCACTCTAACAATTAGTCGTTATATTGTATTCCTTGTCCCACCCTAATAATTAGCCGGTATATTGTATTCTTTGTCCCACTGTAAAAATTCGTCGTCATATTGTATTCCTTGTCCCATTCTAACGATTCGTCGTCATATTGTATTCCTTGTCCCACTCTAACAATTCGTCGTCATATTGTATTCATTGTCCCACTCTAACAATTAGTCGTTATATTGTATTCCTTGACCCTCTCTAACAATTCGTCATCATATTGTATTCCTTGTCCCACTCTAACAATTCGTCGTCATATTGTATTCCTTGTCCCACACTCTTACAATTTTATATCAGTGAAATATTCTGGAGAATGACGTTAAGGTAAGTCACTCCTGAAATTTGTTATATCAAGGATTTTTTGAGAAGTATATTTTGGATAAGTACTCATAAAATGTAACTCAAAATCGCAAAGAAAATAGGGGGTCAGTGTGCATCCTAGTGATCATTACAGCCTGTAGATATTGTTGAGTCAAGTACTGAGTCAGTTGATGCGTCATCTGAGTTGCCAGAACATTTACAAGTTTTGTTTGAGAAATCATCTGTTGGTTTGACTGAAGAACAAAAATCAATATTGTTCGAGTTGCTAGTTTCGTACAAAGACATATTTGTGGGACCTGATGGAAAATTTGGTAGGACAAAGTTAGTCAAACACAGTATTGATACTGGGGATAGCAAGCCAATTAAAATTCCCCCTCGTAGGTTGCCATATGCACAAAAAGAAATTGTAGAAAAAGAAATTCAGAAAATGCTTGAAAATAATATCATTGAACCAAGTGAAAGTCCCTGGTCTGCTCCTTTGTTATTGGTCGAAAAGAAAGATAAAACCTGGAGGTTTTGTGTAGATTATAGGCAACTAAATAAGGCTACCAGAAAGGATGCATATCCTTTACCCCGAATTGACGAATCCCTTGATTCTTTAGCAGGTGCTTCATGGTTTAGTACCCTTGATCTTGTGTCAGGATATTGGCAGTGTGAAATGGAAGAAAAAGATAAGCCCAAAACTGCATTTTCTACACATATGGGTCTTTTTCAATTTCAAGTGTTACCCTTTGGAATATCAAATGCCCCAAGTTGTTATGAAAGACTTATGGAATTGGTTTTAAGAGGTCTTAGATGGGAAAAATGTCTTTGCTACCTGGACGACATTATTGTATTTGGTTCTAGTTTTGAGCAAGCTGTTCAAAATCTGAAGTTGGTTTTTGATAGGCTCAGATCTGCCAATTTGACTTTAAAACCTTCGAAATGTGTGTTATTTCAGCAGAAAGTCAATTTCTTAGGTCATGTTGTGTCTAGCAAAGGGATACAATGTGATCCCGGCAAGATTGAAAGTATTCAGACTTGGCCTGTACCTAGCAATGCTACTGAAGTTCGTAGTTTCTTGGGTCTCGCAGGTTATTACAGGAGGTTCATACCCAATTTTTCCACAATTGCAAGTCCCCTTACATATCTCACTAGAAAAAGGGCAAAATTTTGTTGGACCCCTGAACATCAAACTGCATTTAACAAACTTAAGGAATTACTAACTACAGCTCCCATTTTGGCTTATCCAGATAACAATTCAGAATTCATTCTTGATACTGATGCCAGTTCGACTGGACTTGGCGCTGTATTGTCACAGGTTCAAAATGGTGAGGAAAAAGTGGTCGCATATGCTAGTCGCACATTGAACAAACACCAAGCCAAATACTGCACAACATACAAAGAATTGTTAGCTGTCATTACTTTCATAAGACAATTCAGACACTTCCTCTGGGGTAGACACTTCACTGTCAGAACAGATCATGCCTCATTAATCTGGTTAAAGAATTTCAAGAACCCAGAAGGGATGTTAGCCAGATGGCTCTCTATCCTGGAAACATATGACTTTAGCATCATACATAGACCTGGGAGGTTACACAACAATGCAGACAGTTTATCTCGTAGGCCAGCAAACTACTGTAAGCGTCTAGATTGTCCAGATTGTCATTCTGAGAATCACAGTTGTCTTCAGTCTCCAAAGGAGTTGCCTAAAACAAAAGATTTCTCAAAATCTGTCAAAAATAGAGTAGCTCCTTTAAGGACTATAGATAATGAGTCCGAATTAGGAGACCAGTCCAATACATCAACAGATTCTCTTAGTGGTAATCTTGAGGCAAACTGGTTACAATCTTGGTCACACGAAGAGTTATCTAACTTGCAACAGAATGAACATGCATTAAAACAAATTATTAGTCTGAAAGAAAAGTTCATTACAAAACCACCCCGTCATGTTGTATTAGATGCATCTCCAGAATTAAAAACACTTTGGGGATTATGGGAGTCATTAACAGTTGTTGACAATATCCTCTATTATAGATGGAAAAATTCAGATGATAGTGAAAAATTATTGTTAGTTGCTCCTAAGGAAATCAGATCTACAATATTTTACCAACTACATGAATCTAGAACTGCAGGACATTTAGGCAGAGAACGCACCATTAAGTCCATCAAACGAAGGGTTTATTGGCCAGGCATGTCTTCTGACATTAAACGTTGGTGTAAACAGTGTGATATGTGTGCAAGAGCTAAAAGTGGTCCAGGGTTAGGTAGATCAGCACTTTGTCAGTCAGTTACTGGTGCACCTTTAGATAGGGTTGGTATAGACATTGTAGGGCCTCTTCCTATTACAGGTGATGGAAATGAATATCTTATAGTTCTTTGCGACTATTTCACAAAATGGGTTGAAGCTTATGCAGTTCCCAATCATACTGCATTGACTGTAGGTGATAAAGTTGTCAATGAGTTTATTTGTAGATTTGGTGTTCCCAAGCAGATCCATTCTGATCAAGGTCGTGAGTTTGAGTCAGAATTGTTCTCAGTTTTATGTGAAAAACTTGGTATAGAGAAAACAAGGACTACACCTTATAGGCCACAGTCCGATGGGTTAGTAGAAAGATATAATAGGACGTTGCAACAAATGTTAGCCAGTTATGCAAATAAGAATAGGAACAATTGGGATGAGAATTTGCCTTTTCTTCTTATGGCGTATAGGTCTACAGTTCAAGAGAGTACTGGTTGTTCACCTAACTTGCTCATGTTTGGTCATGAAATTTATAGTCCTATTGATCTTATATTAGGTAACCCTCAAGAAACCCCAAATCCCACTTGCCCAGTTGAATATGTGGAATGGTTGAGAAATGTTCTTTCTGAAACTCATGATTTTGTTAATGAAAATCTGAAGCGAGCCGCTGTAAAACAAAAGAAGTATTATGATAGAGGTCTTAAACCTAGACATTTTGCACAGGGTGATTATGTGTGGAGATGGTATCCTCCTACAGCAGGAGCTAAGTTAGCTTTAGGTTGGATAGGACCCTACAAAGTAATTAACAAACTTACAGAGGTGACCTACAGAATACAGAAAACACCTGAAAGTTCATGTATTGTAGTCCATGTAGACCACCTAAAACCTTATGAAGGTATTTCTCCCCCACCTAGTTGGATACCAGTAGTTACTCCCCTTGAAGAATCAATTTCTCAAGAAGTTACCCCTGACCCTGTAGATAATGAACTGTTGAGTGAAGAGGAGTCATTTTTAGCTGATTTTATTCCAGAACCCAGACCTGAATATAAAAGGTCAAGAGTTGGCCGTCGAATTAAACCAAGGGATATCTATTCTCCTTGAACCAATATACCCTTTGTACATATTTTTTTAAAAATGACATTTTTTTTTGTACTGATAACACTTAATGAATATGTTTCCATTTTTAAATTTTTTTTTGTGTCTAAGTATTTTTCTAAAATCTAAAACATGTAAAACAATAGTATAAACGTTTAAGTTTTCTACATCTCCATTCTGAAATTCTTCATATTATTGCTGTTTTGACTTTTTTGGATACAGTCAATGAGAGTTGTTTTATTTTCGAAATGAAACGCCGTAGTTGATTCATATTAATAGTTATCTAGAAGTCAAACGGTTCTTGACAGTTATTTTTCATATCATTTTAGACTTTTCCTATATCAGTAAAATAGATAATGATTCATTGAGAGAAATTGTGATTATTTTATTACAATTCCGTAGATGAACAAGTTTGAATTATCTCCCTTTATTGTGTTGGAATTCAAAACCATTAAGTCAGACTTGTAATTGCTAGGAGTAATATTAGTGGAGGCCTCTACATACAAACAGTGCGTGTTTGAGAAGTGCATTAATTGCACGATAGTAATTATTGATTTGTCTGACTTATTCCATTTGACAGCTTTTAGATATTACAATCTTTCATTAAGATGTAATTTTCAAATTTAATTTCAGTTTATGGAGTCACTAGGAACTTAAAATATATATTTACATAGTGATGTTAATGATTATTCTTAATATTTTAGTCATGGAGGATATTCTTGACTTACATCCTAATGATGAGGAAATGTGTGAGTTCCACGAGGAGGAGATGGGTGAAGAGTGGCCGGAGGGAGGCATGGCCTGTCCTGTTGTTGGATGCCCTTCGGGGACCCATCTGTTTAAGAAGTTAGGAAGTTACTGGTGCCACTTTCATCGCTTCCACAGGAGGCACATAACTCTCTACCACTGCCCACTATGTAGCCTAAAGGACATTAAAATGTCCGAGGTGCGCAGACACATGAAGAAGAGGCACCGCACTTCTTCAACACTCGACATCAGAAAAGAAACGGTCTTGAATAACAAATATGTGGACCCAGGAACTTTCAGAAGGCCGCGCCCAAGAGTGCACCGGGAGGAACGAGAGAGGGCAAGGGAGGAGAGGCAGAGGACAACAGCCGCCCCTTTGTTCTCACTCACAGAGGACCACAACCCTCGTGATGAAAAGTGCCCAGTGGGAGGGTTCCGGAAGTGAACTTTTAATTGTAGTTGATTATTACCGTATTTCCTTTTATTTTAATATAACAAAAAATTCATAGATTGTAATTTTTGTTTTAAGGGGGGAGGAGTGTGACGGTTTTGGTTTTTTACAGTACATTTAATTTGTCATACCCAGAATATTTAGTGCATTTAAATACCTTTTAACATTTTCCGATAGGCAAAGCTGATGTTAAAAGTCCTGTATTTGTAACTTTGTAACTTTATTTGTTTACACATGTGCTCAGGTTAAATTTACCTCCATTTTGGCTGTCATTCCGAACTTATTTTGTATCCTGATTTTTCATTGGTTGACAGATAGTACTTGAACATATCAGAAATCATTTTAGATATTCACATTACTATTTCAAAGCTACTTAGTTAGAATGATTTTTATTGGTCAGAGTTTATATATAAACGGTAACAGCGGCATTTTCAAGTCACTCTAGGCTAAAGAACCCACAGGTTCAAGCTTATTCTCTTAGCTCTTAGGGTTTAATCCCGGACTGCTCGTGCAGTCTTATTTTTTTTTTTGTTTAGGACACTGTCTAAATTCTGTAAAATGTAATAAGGTCCTTAGCTCTAGAGTCACATTGGTTCAAGGATGAATTAGATATCCCTAGGCCTTTATAGTGTTATTTATAATAACTAAATTGCCTTGTCCCTTGTGTAATAAATAGGGCTTTAGGAAATTTTCAGTCTACTTGCATAGAGTCTCACTATAATTTTTAGGGTGTTGTATGGAATCATAAAATCTCTTAGGTGTATGGAAGCTCACTCCCATCTATTTTGGTAGATTTTTCTTAGGGCATCACACTCATTTTCTCCCATTATATTTTTGTTGTCAAATTATATTTACTTTGTTATAATTTATTCAGTTATTAATTTATTTTTCTACCTCATTTTTTTTGTTTACATTTTTGAGATTATTTTGGAAACTTATTTGTTATTTGTTGTCAACTACAAAATATTCAGAATTTCACCATAATAAATTAATTGTTAAAATTTAAACTTTCTTCTTATTTCAAGGTGTTGATCATAATCTAGGAATCTCAGAACCTGGGTTGAATAAAACAATTAGGACCAGTCATTATACGATTAAATAGTTTGTGGGCTTGGTCTGTTCCTTAGTATTACTTAGTAGAGTTTAAAGATAATTTTGCATACTTTGGGGCAGATTGAGTACACTTTGCGGCCATAGACAAACTGGTTCCCGTTACACATGGAAAAAAAATGGTCTGTCCCCTGTTATTACTTAAAATATGTGGACTACATAGGATATACATAATTATTCAATTCATGTGTACTTCAGTCTCTACTACTAATGTACTTTGCATTTTTTATTTGTTCTCTATCTGTCTTATAAACATTAAAAGTTCAAAAATGCTTGTACATTAATTAATTGCCATTAGGCCTAAATACTGATGCCCCATACCACAATATGATACATATGTATATATACATTGAAGAGTCATATGTCTATTTTATGTACATGTTTGTATAGGTTCATGTATGTCTGAATGTTTTGTTTTGTTTTTCCTTTTTCTGTCAACTATATATTAGGCCTTTCTCTTGTAAGTTTAGACTCTTTATGCTCATTTGGGCACTGAATTAGTAATGAAACATATCTTATCTTATCTTGTCTGTGGATTTCATTTGTTATACCAAGATTACTACATGGAACTGAGCTATTAAACTTAAATAAAACTGAGTTGGAGAAAGTTGAAAAGTATCAAAGGAATGCACTGAAACAGCTACAAAGTCTCCCTGACAAGACTGCATCGATGGTAAAACAATGGAAATAGAAAGTAAAGAAGCAAATATCTGATAACTGGCAAATCAAGAATGAAATTAAAATTTCAGAGAAAAAAGTCTTACAATATCTCAAATTACAGACCAACTCATGCAGACGTCCTCATCCATTATGGCTGTCAAGTGCGTTTTCACCTAGTGCCTCAAATAAGGCATTGTCAAAGTCCAACTCGTACAACACACCCACCGTTTACAAGACAATACTAGTAAATTTAACCAACACGAAGTGAATACTGAGTGTCTGTTGTGTAGAGAGAGCATAGAAGACAGATTACACTTTTTATTAAAATGCCCCATCATATTCTGTTAGGCAGCCATATCTGCCCAAACTAGGACATTACCTGCAAGAAAACATTACTGACGCCTCCTACTACTTCACATTTTCAGAGATTCCTTCCAGGAACAACAAAATTCAGTTATTTATTGAGAACCTCAGCCACATAATGGTATTCCCTCTACATTGCCATAGAGCTCAAACTATCACAAGAGGCCCATGGGCCACATCGCTCACCTGAGCACTAAGGGTGGGGAAAAAATGTAGAAAATGGCTTTTTATTGTAAAGTTTAAATCCAAAAGTAGTCCCACGACCTATCATGGATTTGCTATTTTTTAAAGAATGATTTTTAAAGAATTTTCCTATATTTATCTTTGAATACTTTGGTTGGCCATTTTGGCCCGCCCCTACCCCTGGGGGTCATGATTTGAACAAATTTGAATCTACACTACTTGAGCATGCTTCCACATTAATATGATGAATTATGGCTTTGTCATTCTTGAGAAGATTTTTAAAGAATTTTCCTATATATTTCTATGTAAAACTTTGGTCGGCCATTTTGTCCCCGCTCTACCCCCGG
>PRKT01000212.1:546442-581442 GCA_003671525.1 Saccostrea glomerata | reverse complement strand
CACAGTCTACCATCAACAGATTTTAATATTCTTTTCTTTTTCTTATTAAGGAGGAGAGTGTAAATATTTTTACAGCTAAAATAACTTTTATAATAGAAACACTTGCGGTACAGATGTAAGGTTTTTTTTTAATTTATAACACTAAGGAGTTTATAAATACTTTTACAGCCGAAACAATTTATAATGGAAGCCAAGCTGCTGTATAGTATGTGAATTCTTGTTTTATTTTTAGTTGGTTTATCACCTCTAGCTTTATTTATACAGCACTATATAGAATAGATTTTACTAACTGTCTTTTCTTCACTGTTTTATCTTTTAATTTTTATGCCTTTTATGAAACCACCTTCTCCGGTACTCTTTTTACAGAGGGAACTCCATAACTGAACTGACTGATGCTCACTCCTCCATGGCACCTGATTCCACCTCTGATGTTTCGGGGGTCCGCGTTTGCTCTGCTCTCATTTTGCATTGTTTTATAGACTTAGAAACTGGATGCTGTTCGATATCTCCATATCCTTCTTATTGCTCTTGCAATATATGCATATGTACTACAGTTTATCAATTAAATCTGAACAGAAATTATTGTAAAAATGAAGAAAAAAACACTCGCACACAATTATAGTGAGAAAAGGTTTTAAAAATACGAAGCTGATGTATAGTGGTTTCAAATATCTTGATCCTGTAGTCAGTTGAAGAAGTCTGATCAGACGGGACTGAAGGTGTGATTGTAATACACATCCGCTCTGACTCTCCCCTGCACAAGTCACAATGTTAAAGCAGTGGTTCGAGTCAGAGAAACCTCAGATTAGTGTCATTGTAGATTCATTTGTAGTTGTACATAGAAAATAAATACGATATTGGATGTATTTATACATATGCTGTGCCATATACTATGCTTGGAGGTAAAAGAAGGCGGAAATATAGTAAACCTATGAAAAACGCCAGGTACAAGACACACACAAGCCCCAACAAAGACGACAGTATTGACCCAGACAGAGGAAGAGAAAGAGAGACATAGGGAGAAAGAGAGACAGAAAAAACAGAGAAAGAAATTTTACCCTCCATCCTCCGTCTTGTGTCGCCATGTCACAGAACATCTTTACCCAGGTCTCGTTTGCAAATGGATTTATTTCATATACATGTATATCAGATTTTCAGTGTTTGTTAATTAATAGGTCCCTACAATCTTAAATAATGTTTAAAGATTTAAAAAAGAAATATTGCTAAATGAACTGATTAAAACTCAAATATAAAATGTACTCTGACAGAGTTACATTTTTTGATGATTAGCAAATTTCTGCTGTTTAAAACTTCTTTGATATCAGTTTCATTTTTCTTCAGGATTTTAAGCATCTGATCAAAATCTTCCTTAATTTTATTTTGATTATCCTGGTTGTCCTCGCGTTCTCCTGTCTTAAGGAATCGATCTGACTTTTTCATGTTTCTATTGTCTGCTCATTACTGATGCAGTCATTTTTTTCGTCGAAATAAATTTGCTAAGAACTTGTACATTACAAGCCGAACACGAAGAAAGCTGTCCACATTCTTGCCTGTTTTTATTTGCGCTTTTTCTTATAATAATCTTTTCTTTAACAAAAAAAAATTGTTAATATACCGTTTAACGAGAAGGTGAAAAGATGTAAAAATATTTTTCTGATTAAAGAAATTCTGAAACAATCGAAAGTACTCTTCCATAGCGTCGGCATGAAATGCACCTTACAAACAATGACCTGTCAACGCTGTCATCAACTTTTGACTTGCAGTTATCACAGGAGTGGAAAGGTTGAAAGCCTGCTTGTGTGATTTTGTCTTCTTAAGTTACAATGCAAAGGATTCTTCTGTTGGTGTTGATTGTATCTACAATTAATGTTACAGTTGTTGGTTTTGTTGATGTATCACTCGAAGTGTTCTGGAAGAGACTGATAGCTAAATGCTGGGTAAGATTTTTATTGCCAACACAAGAAAAAACATTGTGGTAAGAAATTAAGAAAGAATTGAACAATTAAATTGTGTTGTTCATTAACCAACAGCTGAATCACTAAAAGTAACAGAGAAAAAAAGTATAATTGAAAAGAAATTGAACAGAGTACAGGGGACCAATCCAAAGTAACACAAACTGCGGCAATTAAGGATCTCGGTACCCTCAGCAGGGGAAATCGCAACAAGACGAACAGGTATTTGCAGAGTAATTATAAGAAGGATATGGAGATAGCGAATAGTATTCAATTTCAAAGTCCATGAAACAATACAAAACAAGGACAGAGCAAACACGGACCCCAAAAAAATCAGAGATGGGATCAGGTGCCATCAGGATTTATGGAAGAGCTTTAGGATATGTAATTTCTTTTAAACACAGACTGTCTTTTATTTTTATTAAAATAACACACTACAGACTCCATTTTTTAAGACTAAAACCTTTCGATGAATCGTAGTGGTTGAATGACTCTACCATTATCACAACATCGAAACATATCACAACCGGCGCGGATACCCAACAGTGGATCTCCTTGTTGGGAAGGAAGTGGTCATCCTGACTGATGGATGGAGTTGCCTTCGCAGAATAATGTGTCAAATAAAAAAAGTCTTATTTTCTTATATGTAGAGAGAGAAGAGAGGGTGTACAGTATAATTTCATATATCTTTTTTGCATTGTACTTTAGAATTAAAAAAAATCGATTATGAATTACTTCTAGTCTGATATTTATGACATTACCATTTACTAAAATTTATGCAATTTTTTTTATTAAATGTAATTGAAACCAAAAGATATTCAAAATGCATTCACAAAGAAAGCAGATAATTTTTATAACAGGAACCTACTTTTGCCTTCAAATTAATAGCTTCCGACTTCCAGTGTGAAATATCCCTTTTTTGTTGCCTTTGAAATTCTTGACAACTATTCAACTTGGTGTCTTTCAATGCCCAATCCCCACAACCATTGTCGGGAGAGGGCAGACAGAGATGAGCTGAACTGTGCAGACATATTACCAGAATTTAGGTTATTGTTTGAGTAACTGTCACAATAATCACTATTTCCTACTGTGCATCAAGTGTCTGATTTTTATTAGCTCTTCTGGTCAGAGACCAGAAGAGCTTATGCGATAGTAATGCGTCCGTCTGTCTGTCTGTCAGTCTATCTTTGGACAATTTTTCAAAACGCTACTCCTCCTACAATTTTAGTCTGATTTCAAATAGAATTTTCTGTGAAATTCCTTTAAAACGCTACTCCTTCCACAGTTTTGGTCTGATTTCAATATACTTTGGCACACAAGTAGACTACACTAAGATACATAGAATAGTGCATGGGTTTTTAATTTCGATGAACGGTGTTGCCATGGTTACTAAAAATGGAATTTTCTGTGAAATTCCTTTAAAACGCTACGCCTTCCACAGTTTTGGTCTGATTTCAATATACTTTGGCACACAAGTAGACTACACTAAGATACATAGAATAGTGCATCGGTTTTTGATTTCGATGAACGGTGTTGCCATGGTTACTAAAAATAGAATTTTCTGTGAAATTCCTTTAAAACGCTACTCCTTCTACAGTTTTGGTCTGATTTCAATATAACTTGGCACACAAGTAGACTACACTAAGATACATAGAATAGTGCATCGGTTTTTGATTTCGATGAACGGTGTTGCCATGGTTACTAAAAATAGAATTTTCTGTGAAATTCTTTAAAAACGCTACTCCTTCTACAGTTTTGGTCTGATTTCAGTATAACTTGGCACACAAGTAGACTACCCTAAGATACATAGAATAGTGCATCGGTTTCTGATTTCGATGAACGGTGTTACCATGGTTACTAAAAATAGAATTTTCTGTGAAATTCCTTAAAAACGCTACTCCTTCTACAGTTCTAGTTTGATTTCAAAATAAGTTGGCACACAAGTAGACTACACAAAGATACATAAAATAGTGCAATGGTTTTTGATAAGTACATACCAGTAGAGCTACAATCTCGACAGAGACTTCTGGTTTAAAATGCAAAAGATGTGTTGAACTATCTGAAACCGTCAGCAGGGAATGCCCATTCTTCCATGGCACCTGTTCCCACCTCTGATGTTTCGGAGTTCCTGTTTGCCCTGCTCCTGTTTTGTGTTGTCTCATGGACTGAATGCTGTTCAAAAATCCTTCTAACAATTGAAAGCCAATATGATATACACATTAATATTTGATTTGAAAACATGCATTGTACTTACAACTCCATAAAAAGCATGAATTTCATTTGAAATCATAGGACATCATCCTATTTTAGCAAGTTAAGATCCAATGCTTTATGATGGCCACTAAGACAGAAAGTACACAATGTCGAATTTTCAATTAAAAATGAAAATGCACAGGACATCTACTTAGATTTTCGGTTTTCTTTCACAGCACGGAACATGGTATCGATCTTGGTAACAATGTCCGTGTTGTCCAACCAATGTTGTGATGGCAAACGCCGTAAGAAAAATACAAAAAATATAAACATAATTAAAATTAAAAAGATATACTTCATAAAATTAGTGACAATAAATTACAACATATTTTTAATGGATCTTACCTTTCGAAGCCTGGACTTTTGAATATTGGTACTCCATCAGTTTTGAATGTGAACTGATGTTTTTTTATCCCCCACCTCCGAAGAAGGGAGGGCATATTGCTTTGCTGCTGTCTGTCGGTCTGTGTCCATTTAGATTCCGTTTATTTTTTTCACAGTCGTTGCACGCTCTGAAATGAAATTAGGTATACAGGTATTTCAGATAAACATCTAGGTCAAGTTCTGTTTTGGGTACGATCGTAACATTTTTGACAGTTTTCCCCTTTTTTGAAATTCCAATTTGGGGGGAGGGGGTGTAACTGATAAACAAACATCTCTTGTTTACTCAATTGTCCACCATTTCCATACGGTTTCCGATTTAGTGAGCTGTCATATACATCTTCAATGTTTTTCATTTTTACTTTACAAGTGTAAATCTGTAATTTAATCCTATAAATTCTACTTGGGAATAAAAATATGTCATCTGAGATTCTACATCTAATTCCAGAGTTATATTTGGCATTTTTCTTAAGTTTTTACTGCATGCAGGATTTGAGCTCATGTTTTGATCAGCATCAACATGTGGAGTGCAATAACAACAGAAATAATGCATTTTTGGTGGTAACTCCAAGTTTGTGAAAAAAAGTTTTAAATCTTTGTAGGCTCTCTAATTCTTGATTAGAAGGAATCAAATGTTTGTTGATCTAATTTAACAGGTCTTGTAACTGGGTTGATGTTATTGAATGACTAATTCAAAAATCCATATAAAAACTACACTTGCTTTTAAGGTTAATGAATGGCCAGGCTGAACTGTGCTACATTCCGAAATCTTTTCCGAGGAGATATCTTGATTTGTTTCTTCATTATTGGATATGTTTTCATCCTCTTCATGATAATTTTGCCCAAGTGGATCTAAATAAACTCTTGAAATGTAACACTTGTGTTTGTAATATCTTAGCTGCCCATAATTTATTTTCATCCAGTGAATCCGAGGAAGAAAACAAGCAAAAATGTAGGGGACATATTTCATGAAAATGCAGTAACTTGTATTATATTACATGTAGATATAAATAGTATCCTCATAATGATTGAGTATCAAACATACAAAAAAAATCCTGTATCAATTGAAGTGTTAAAAAATTATTTTAAAGGAAAATATTTAAAAGAATCCCAAAAGACCATTGATTGCTTATATATTATTTAAAGTCCATCTTGTGAATTTTTCACTCATATGGAGACGCCACCACCGCCGGTGGAGAGCTGCGAAATTTATCCTATACTTGGCACTCAGAGTCATTGAGCATGGAGTGTTGTTTTTTGTGCCAGCACCTACTGCGACACGGAACCTCGGTTTAAACGGTCTCATTCGAAAGACCGATCTCTACGTCCCACAGTGGGATTCGAACCAGCGACGTAAGGATTGACTCCTTACTTCGCGACTCTAGAGCAGTCGCTCTAACCAAAGCGCCAAGCGGGCGACTAAAGAAAAAGAAAATCAAAGTACTCAGAAGTACAGAGAGCCGGGCTCATTTACAGCGTAGAATGGATTTCTTACATGAATCACGTTTATATTCTGATGAAAAAATTATTTTAAAACTTTCAATATAAATGATAAGACACTGACAGTGAGTTTTTCAATCCGAATACCACGGTCCGATTTTGTCAGAATCAGAATTAATCTGGTACCGCAGCTGAATGTAAACAAACAGGCCAGTCTGGTTCCCTCTCCTGTTTTACCTCGTATGTGTAGAGAACGACGGTAACACTGATTATCAAAAATCCTTACGCTAATGAACTATGTTCTTTGACTTATGAAGTTTTCAAAGTCATTACCACTGATGTTTATTTTATATGGGTAAAACTTCTTTTTATTTTTTGCTTTATTTAGCGTTTGTATTATCTCAAAAGCGATTGAGAGTAAGAACTATATTTTTGCACGTAACTTTAAAATCGCGACTATGGGGTTAACAGCCTGCCTTGAACAGGATCACATAAGCCGGCAATTACTCTTTGAGCAATAAGCCCGGCTAAAAAGGTCAGTAAATATAGTAACATTTTATTAACTTAAACGCAAATGTCAGCATAATAAATCTTCCATCTTTTTGTCTATTCCCTTTCTAACACTATACTATGGTCAAAGGTGGGGGGCTTCTTTTCAACAGACATTGTCTATAGTGAAAGTACTGTTGGGGAAAAAAGTGCCCCCCCTCCTGTTGCTAAGTGCCTGGGATTAACATTAATACCTTCTCGTGAGATAAGTAATGAGACACTAATGACTTTATATATATATTTATTGACAGAGGATTATATCTTGTGTTTATAGCAATTGGTGTACGCGTAATGTCTTTTTTGTGAACTTCAAGAAATCTGTAACAATTTTTACAAGAAGATATTGAAGTTGCCATGAAATGTCGCCCGGGAAAAAATACAGGAAAACACAATTTTGTTTTATAAAGAGAGGTGCCTGTAGTTCCCATATTCTTAAATTTAGACTTGAAGTTAATTACGAATGACATAATTTGGTTAAAAACATCCAAACTTAAGTAAATACTCTTTTTTTCATATGTAATAAGATTGACAAACTCTACATTACAAATGATAATATACGGTAAATAATACATTGTATATCTAACAATTGGGAAAAATAATAAGTAAAACTGATAAAGTGTGTCTGTACATTTTATTAAAGATAACAAGTACAGTAGGCAAGAAGAGCACAATATACTAATATTTGCTGAAACAAATTTAAAAAAACCCCACAATCATGGGAACATCTAAAAAATGGACATTTTGTGGCGACAAATAGAGAAAAAAATGTATTTATAATTAATTTAAGAATAAGTATAATTATTTGGCAGTTACTTTTTCTTACTTATACATTTACATGCATATTACTCATTTTACATGTAGTACACTTAAAACGATTTTAAGAAAAAGAAAAAAAATCTTGTCAGGCATTTGTCACACCTAAAAATAAATTTTCATGCACATTACTTAATGTTACATATTATACACGTAAGCAAAATTAAAATGGAAATACACTTTACAATGCCAAGAAAAAATAATGTTTCGTAGTTATTAAAATTATTCAACACATGCACATTACTTAATGTTTACAAATTTGTTATCAATGATATCGGCTTCAAAAGAAATAGGTAGAAGACCGGATATCTGCTCCAAGAAGTCATCATTAAATGCAAGATTAATTTCTTGCTTAATGATGTCAGACAGTCTTCTTTTCCAAAAGGTGATGTTTAAGTTAGTTTTTTCACAGGTGCTGTACAGTAGCTGAACTTTATAGAATTTTCTCTTGCTCTTCGTCCCTTCCACATGTGGGACATTTGTTGTTTACCAATTTTTTGTCATAGCATCCTAGATCAAAAGAGGATAAGAACATATAAGTACATGTACTAATACATCGTGTGTAAGAGACTTGGTGTTGTGGCCATTTTTATACAAAACCATCTCACCGAGAAGAGTTGCTGATGATAATAAAGGAAATTTTCTGATGGTGAATTTCTTGAACCCCAGCTTCCTTAACCAGGCCCCATGAATGAAAACGTGACGTCATAATCACATTCTTGAATCGCTGCCAAATCGTAGTAGCAGCTTATAGTAAAACAAAAACCAGTACACCGTGTTTAGGGCTATGTAATGAGTTGAACCCCCAAGCCCAGGGGTCTGTACTGGATTGACCCCCTAGCCTCCCTTAGGGGGACTGTACTGAGTTGAACCCCCTAGCCCCCACCCCCAGGGGCTGTACTGAATTGAACCCCCCTATCCCCTATAAACCTTTTACCACTCAAAAACTCTATACTCCAACATAACTTACTTCAAGTTTTGATGATTGCATGTCGATGATTGATTGATTATACTGATGTACGCACAGGCGCTTGTTTCATACAGTGAGCTTAGTTTTCTACTATATAACACTAACAGTAGAAAAATTTAAGATCACTGCATGAAACAAGCACCTGTGGATATAAGCTTATTTCTTCGGTACTATTTTTATCTGTTAAAATTATTTTACTAAATTTCCTTTTCCTAAGTTAACGTTTAGCCATTTTAAGTTCGGTAAAAATATTGAAATATGATTATGATTGTTGAGCAAATGATTTTTTAATCACTGTAAAAATGTATAAATGTTGCTGTCAGTATCAATGTCCCTAAGTTAAGTATGATCGAGATACCCTTCAGTTATGTCAACCCAGACTTGTTGTTTTGTGTGGATTGCGAGCGATGGGCTAAACTTCCCTCGAATAAAGCCCATCGCTCAGAATAAGTGAAGAGATCCACCAGCGTCTCAATAGCTACCTCGGTTCAGTTAGCTTTCCTCTCTTCCATATTGATATTGCGATGATTGTTGACATATAAATCGTCTGCTGTAACCACAGTTACCTCCTTTGTCAGAAGAGTTCCAATATGTTGATCGTAACTCGCCGGTCGTGGGTGCTACGTTTATGATAGGTTTAGTGAAACGCTCGTTTACGTGGACCTCTAGCAATCGTAAACGTTATCGTACGTTTACGATTCGTTAGTGAAAGGGTCGCCTGATCTTTGCAAAAGTAACTGTATCAATAGCTTTATAAAGCCCCAAAACTTGTATAACTTTGAGTATATTCTCTCTAAGAGACGTAATTTTATGAGTGATTGTTTCATGCATTATTTAAAGAAGAGTTCAAAGAGATGCACCAAAGTACGCTTTTTGTACATACTGAGAAAATTATACCTTTAAGAAAAAAGTGTAGTAAAATAGCATAATGAAGCTATATAGATAAATCAAGAGGTTATACTGGACCTGTTAATTGGTATTATCCCGCTTCAAACAAATTTGTCGATTACTGATTGGATAAAAGCATAATCACGTATGGCCCTGAAATTTTCCGTATAAGGTCTGATGTTGATTGTTATTTGATTAAAACTTTATATTTTCATAATATGCACAAATATTATTTTTATCAAGAAAAAGGTCTTCAGCGGGATAAATTCGTAACACAGTCAGTTAGTGACCTAATACGGATTCATACAGGATCTGAAATGGAAATCCGTATTGGGACTCGGCTTCGCCTCGCCCAGTACGGATTTCCATTTCAGACCCTGTATGAATCCGTATTAGGTCACTTACTGACCGTGTAACTAATAATACACGATAATTTTAACAACTATATAGCTGTAACAGCTTGATCACAAGATCTGATGACTGAGTAATGTTTTTTTCATGTATTTTTTTTTTAAAGTGGGAGTCATTTTTAGCTCTACTGGTCAGAGACCAGAAGAGCTTATGCGATGGTAATGTGTCCGTCGTCCGTCCGTCTCTCTGTAAACAATTTTTCAAAATGCTACTCCTCCTACAGTTTTGGTCTGATTTCAATATAACTTGGCACACAAGTAGACTACACTAAGATACATAATTCTGTCCATAGTTTTTGATTTCGATGAACGGTGTTGGCGTGGTTACTAAAAAAAGAAATTTCTGTAAAATTCTTTCAAAATGCTACTCCTCCTACAGTTTTGGTCTGATTTCAATATAACTTGGCACACAAGTAGACTACACTAAGATACATAATTCTGTGTATCGGTTTTTGATTTCGATGAACAGTGTTGCCGTGGTTACTAATAATAGAAATTTCTGTAAAATTCTTTCAAAATGCTACCCCTCCAACAGTTTTGGTCTGATTTCAATTTAACTTGGCACACAAGTAGACTTCACTAAGAAACATAATTCTGTGTATCGGTTGTTGATTTCGATGAAAGGTGTTGCCATGGTTACTAAAAATAGAAATTTCTGTAAAATTCTTTCAAAATGCTACTCCTCCTACAGTTTTGGTCTGATTTCAATATAACTTGGCACACAAGTAGACTACACTAAGATACATAATTTTTTGTATCGGCTTTTGATTTTGTTGAACGGTGTTGCTGTGGTTACTAAAAAATAGAAATTTCTGAAAAATTCTTTCAAAATGCTACTCCTCCTACAGTTTTGGTCTGATTTCAATATAACTTGGCACACAAGTAGACTACACTAAGATACATAATTCTATATATCTGTTTTTGATATCGATGAAAGGTGTTGCTGTGGTTACTAAAAATAGAAATTTCTGTGAAATTCTTTCAAAATGCTACTCCTCCTACAGTTTTGGTCTGATTTCAATATAACTTGGCACACAAGTAGACTACACTAAGATACATAATTCTGTGTATTGGTTTTTTACTTCAATGAACGGTGTTGCCACAGTTACTAAAAATAGAAATTTCTGTTATATACTCTCAAAATGCTATTCCAAATACAGTTTTAGTCTGATTATAATATAATGTGGCATGCAAGTAGACTACACTAAGAACATAATGAGTCTTAATCAAGGATCATTATCCTATTTATTGCTGTTGTAAAGTTTCAATTCCCAACTGCTTACGTACTTTTCTCTTCCTTTGCTATATAATAAGTACAAACCAGTAGAGCTTCAGTCTCGACAGAGACTTCTGGTTATTTAATTTAATAGTTTTCAATCCTATTAGATTGTGTGTGTCAGTCTATGAAAACCTTCATCCTATCTCTTCTTACACAGAAATCAATAGTTGTATAATGTGTAGAACATTAAATGTTTTTAATAATTCTGCATATATTACCTTAATTGTTTAATTTCTTTTATCCGTGCTATTTTTTTACGTTGATTTTCTTTCCAAAATAAAAAAATAAGATTTTAATTTTAAATTATACTTGGTGTTTTGAAAGACCACTTTCAAGTAACCCTTAGCTCCAGGAAGAAATACATGTACATTTCAGTGCCATCAATGCACAAACCTTCTATCATTTTGTTTCTGAGAAGAAGCAGGCCTATGCAGAGGCGGAGGAAAAGCTATGGAAAGTGGGGTTATCAGGGACCTACACCAGTAGAAAGATCCCCACCCCCTGCTTCAACTAAGAAAGTTTTTAAGAGACAGAGGGTGTCTCCAAAGATCCACAGGGTGTTTTTTTCACCACAGAAAATTTCCCATAAATCTTCTGCAGAGACAGTAAATTTAAAAGAAATGCATGAAATCGATAGATACAAGTTGAGAGTAACTGGTAAAGCAGACTAAATGTACTCGAGCCATGAAATACTACCTCTACATTTGTATAGGAGTATATACATGTATAAACATGTGCACATGATATTAGAAAAGGCTCTTAGACATAAGAAAGGTAATGTGGTTGACTTCATAATAAATATTTGTAATTTTTTTGGTCACAATCAGATTTCAGTAACAGTTAATAACACCCCTATTGGAAGAGCAGTGGTTTTTTTGTCAAAAAGAAAATACAGGAGTGGATTTAGAAGTTTATTCAAGCATAGAAAAGCTGCTGCGAGGAAAGCTGCATTTTCTTTGTTGTGTGATATGGTTCGGAATGAGGTGATGACCTGTGAAAAGGAACTGTGTAGATCCAAGCCTACATGTACAATACTTCATTACAGGTAATTAGTGATTTAAAAATATTAATATAAATGCTTTCTTGTTTATACTGTGTTCATCATTCTAAACTTCATATGTATTGTTGATATTCTTTAGTAATAATTATAGATAATGTTCAATTAAATGAGCCCTAAAAAATATTTAATCCTGATGTTTGATATTGCTTGTTAATAATCTTGACCATTGCATGAATTTTATGGCAAAAGGTCGATGAATCTTGTGCAGTTGGTCCCATGTTCCCGTTTTGAAAATTTTTAATTGTTTGTAAAATTCAAAACGTTTCCGGAGCAAAAACTCATTGAAGGGGTCACCGAATACTTTTACAATGAATAGATTGCAAGTCCCCTTAAAAACTCATTGAAGGGGTCACCGAATACTTTTACAATGAATAGATTGCAAGTCCCCTTATTTAGTCGAAGACATTGGTGAAGATTGGAAAACTTAAGCAAGAGTGATAACAGAACGGGCTTGGTTCCTGTGCGGCTCAATTGCTGGTAAAATTGCGTTAAATCTTCAGCATTTGGTTCTGGCACCGTGGGAAGTTTTCGCTGTGGAGGTCGAGATGAAACTGGTGATGCTTCTACCATGGCTTGGTCTATTTTCTCCTTCTTTGTCTTGGCAGAGGTGAAGTCTTGAATTCTTTTGTATTCAACTTTGTTCACAGTATTGGAAGCATCCAGTACGCCTTCTCTTCAGTTACAGTTTTACTGTTCCTTATTTTCACTGCTTCTTCAACGGCAAATAGGAGAGCTCCAACATGTGAACACACTTAATCAATTATCTTAGATAGTTCACAAGATATCAGAATATGTTCATTCTTTCGTATTAAAAAAAATTATAGGATGCACTTTAATTTGACAAGAATTTTCTCTTTTTGTTGGCCTATATAGATATATTTAATAAAGCTGAGATATGAATTATATTACAGTAAAAAGTATAGATTTCGAACATATGTTTTAAACTCTATTTGATTATGAAATGACGGCAAATCCGATGTATTATAATTTATTACAACCTCTTCTTCTGAACCAATAAAATTCTTTCCTAAGAAAACGCTCTTGTTGTTGATAAGCCTGTGTCCTATGTCCTGGACAAATCCACTAACGAAGTAGTTGTACGCCTGCAGACTTGTAGGCTTTTAACTCTGCTAGTGTGTACGCACTTTGACTGTAAATCAGATAGTTGACGATATCAGGATAGCTAACTTCTGGCCAAAGTTTCAGGTCTGCCGACCATTCACTCTTCTCCATTTTGTACGGATCTTTGTTATTATTGCCTTCAGTTTCTCCATATATCTCGCTTTTGTAATGGTATCTAAACTGTCCCGGTAAGAGCTTTCACACGTACATCCGACAACGGTGACGATTTCACACTGCGTTTAGACATTATACATTTGTATTAGATTTAACCGTTATTTACTCGCTTCGCTTCGCTTGCCCTACAAAATGGCCGACGCGCTAAGACTCATGGGTAATGACGGAGTAGTATGGAAAATTTACTAAGTATGTATTAGAAAATCATCTGAACTTTCTCTGTACATAAAATATACAACTTATGAATTTTTATTAGCTCATTTGCTTAGAAACATCCATATTAAGCCTAGACTTACTTGCGAGAAGTAAAGATGAAGATTACAGCCTTTTTTAATATCTAACTTAAATTTAAATGAATTAAAAAAAATAACTCACTGGCAACTACTCTGAGGTACCTCAGAAATGCAGAGTAGGCATTCCTTTCCAGTGTGTTCCTGTCTGTCTGATATAAATTCTTCTCTTAAAATAGAGTTGTTATATGCCTAAACGTCCAAGTTACAACAGAGGGATGGAATAAAAATTTAAAAAACTGGGCATCTGCCTGCATACATTGTAGCTGCAAACACAGGACTATTTTAAATATTTAATCCCGATCTTGTTGATAGTCAGAGACGTGTGAGTTTAACATTGTGGCTAAGGTTTTGTTTATAATCTCCACCGATCGATCTGACTTAAGATTGAAAAAAGTGTTCTACCAGAACTTCTGCCAATGACAAGGATTCTATATTTCTCATAAGATATCCCTCAATCCACTTGATAAAGAAATCATTAAACGATAATCTACTTGTCTTCAGGTTCAGTTTCGAGAAGAAAATGTTAGCTGACCCCAAGCATCCCTACTTTTTTCCTTATACGAGTATTGCATCTTTTGGACTGTTTTTAATTTTCCCAATTTTCATTAACAGCACGTTCGCGATGCTGTAATTGTTCTGATGCTGAACCAGTCACACTGGCAAGAAGTCTGTGCCCAATATAAAGGACAAGAATGACCCTTCTCTTAAAATTCGAAGATATCGAATTTCCAATGTGAAATCATCCTTGGACCATCATTCTCCTTGATCGCATCATGTCTTGCCATATTGTTCAACCCCCTCATTAGTCTCTCTGAATACTCCTTTTTAGGTATTTAAATTAATCAGCTGTTGTTTTTTCCCACAGCCTTTTCTTTGAAGACAATAACATCATCCTCATCAATTCAACATTAATGATAAAACCAAGTACCCTTTTTACAGTTTCGATTATTACTTTATTACAGTATACCATGGTTTCTCCAACACCAGGTTAACAGTTACAATTTTGATTGCTATCAGCAGTATGGGCAAAAGACACGTTCAGTACCTCTTTTGTGTTTGGACTGAAGCTGCTAGTAGATTATGTCAACAATTTTGTAACTGATGTCATCTCTAAATTTGTCTTTGTCAAATTTGGATTCTGGATTATCCTTGGGAATTTCACATATGCTATTAGACAGCAAAAAACCCCGTGCCAGCTTGAATTAATTCCCACAGGGTCCAGTAGTAGAATTTGACAACTGCAGAGATGGGCCCGTGAGAAATCAGAACCAAAAACATTTGATTTTTTAGTATCTTGCAACAATTTAATTATAATATAGTGGAAACCAATTCAAGAAACTTTATTAAAATCTCTTTCAGTAGAAATATATATATATACTCGGCCTTGTTAAATGTGTACATTATTGTACTGTTTGTAAAACTCCTTCTTGGTTACATTTCAGAACACAAGTGACACTTCATAAGGAACAAATGTCACCCAGTCTGAGATCAAGCGGGAAATTCGATGTCCTATACAACAATCACTCAAATATGACTCCTGCAAGAAACTTTATACTTCCGAGTTTTAGTTGCCACGCAGCACAGTTAAGGTTACAAAAAGAAGGCGGAGCCTAATTTGTATGGGAAAACTTGACTATGACATCATACACAATATACGTCGTACAACATTACTTTAAAATACCACTAAATGAGTTTATCTGCTAATTTAACCAGAAAGAAATCAGCAAACTACATAAAAACTTGCTACAGCGTGTCGTTTTGTCGTTAGTTAAATCCCACATAACAAGATATAAGCAAGTCACTGATCGCAATACACTTGTCAATTTGACGTCATTTCTTACAACGTGACGTAGTTTGTATGCAGTGAGAGACAGATAAAGTAATATTTTCTCAACAAAATATGTATTCTTTAATTAAATAAAATATTATTTACAGATATTCTATGGACCAATTACTTGAATTTAATGTGTTCTTCACTATTTTATTAATATATTTTCTGTACATTACGTATTTAATTAACACTGCCGTATATTTGTATGCAAGTACATCAGAGGGTAATGTGGGGGGTCTTAATGAATCGATCTAGTGCAAGGGCATACACTCTATGGATTAAAGTAAGTTTTAACATTTCAACTATAGAATTATTAAGGTATGTGAAAAGTGCTGCGAACCTGATCAAATCTTAAAAACAATTTAATTATATCAATATTTCATCCCGCTGACCAGCAAAAAATATAGCATTAGGTCATACAAGTATAATTTTAACAATGAAATTGCAGATTTTAGACAGGGTCGCAGCACTTTTTAGAAACTACAATGCGTGTTGAAAATATTTTTATACTAAACTTTGCCCTTGCACTAGTGATATTTATATGTAACATCAATACGGCAAGTAAATGTGCTAAAATCGCGTGACTGCCGCATCACGTGACTAGTCTAAATATAATCGTCCTCGATATGTTCTTATTAATCATAATTACAATTATCCGACATAAATAATGTACTAAAAATAATCGCCATCCCGATTTTGAGTACATTTTTAAATACAAAATTCCATTCAATCTCTGCTGTGGCTTTCACTGCTTCTTGCTATGACTTCTTCCAGTCGACTGTGTATTTTGCAGTACTATAAGGGAGTATCGACGGAAAGGAGAGATACTCATCATACTGTAATCCCCAGCAGCGAGCTAGTGTTCAAATTCCAGTACAAAATTAAATGTTTTTCCCCAAAATTAACTGAATTTAAGTAGTCTTGATGTTATTGTTAAACAAGTTAGCTTTTTTCAAAATACTGTTCAAACTCTGTTCTCATTTAGCATGTTTAGGAAATAAAATTTTGTTTTTGTCAGATAAAATCAAGCAAATTGCAGGCAGTTATTTATTTTTTATCCTAGGCTTACATTTTTCTAATAAAAATTTTAGACTTGTATGTATGAAAACCGGCAAAACTTCCAAAATGAAGATGAAAAAACACACATTTCCTTATCCTCAGCTTCTAAACTGAAGAGTTAAATACACTCTTTCCAACTTCTTTTACTAAGGAGTGCCAAGGGAGATAACTAGACTATCATTCATGAATCACTTATTTTCATTTCTGCCTGGTTCTTATAAATAGCTGTACTTAAGCAGGTCTTTAAAAATATTTTACTCATGATTTTATACGCTATCATTTAAGATTTTTTTTACTGAACTAATAAGAAAAATAACGTCTCATTTCCCCATGTGCACATTCTAATACAACTACAAATAGATCGGCCGCTGCTGCGGTCGATAATGAAGAATATTTACAACATATAAATTCAGGTCAGAGGTACAAGTATATGATATACATAATCAGAATATGAAAAGGAAAAGATCGGAATTTTTTGGTCATTTTTAATAACATATTATAACGTCTAACTACCCACCAAATTTCATTAAGATATGACAACCTTCGATTTGGACAGTTCTGCATGGTTTTCTCGCGGACTTACTCTTAATTTAAATAAATTAAGCAGTTTTTAATGTATG
This sequence comes from Saccostrea glomerata, assembly GCA_003671525.1. Classification (NCBI taxonomy): domain Eukaryota; kingdom Metazoa; phylum Mollusca; class Bivalvia; order Ostreida; family Ostreidae; genus Saccostrea; species Saccostrea glomerata. The sequence continues at coordinate 564,348 of PRKT01000212.1, read as the reverse complement.
TAAATCTTTTCCTCAAAATGCCTGGAATCAATATAACATCTTGAAAACAGAAACATGAAAAAGATTAAAATAAGATACATTATTATCTTTCAGAAGCCCTAAAGAAGAAGCCTAGAACTCTTGATTTGTTTCTTAAAGATGTTAAGTGGGCTTTAGAATCATGCAGGATAGCCTAGGAGGCGTCGATAGGAGAAACAGGGAGGACACACCAGGAGGCGTCGATAGGAGAGACGAAGGGGAGAGGGATACAAGAGAAGGCTTTGTTAATAAGTATGAAAAAGTATCGGAGAGAAGTAAACAAGTCCAGATGAAATCTACCATTATATGAACAATTCAGAGGTGTATCTTTGTATAAAGTTAATGAAAATGATAAAACGTTAACCAGTTTATTTTTATTTTGATCACTGAACAAGATTCTGTGAAAATGAGTTTTTGTATTGTGTGCATTGTTCTGCTTAGTATATCATTTAAGGTAGTTCGATCCTCAGGTTTATAGAATTAGCAGTTAAGTAATCAAAACTACTCATAAAAATTTCTCTGAATCCACAGAATTATACATATTTACCCACAGTATTTCAGTAGAGTAAAAGGTTAAATTAATCATATTATATAGGGAAAAATGTCAAATCTCCAATATTTTTGCAGAAAAAGCGAATTGGAATATCAGCAATGCATTTTCTAATTGCAAATTGATCAACAAATATATTTCAGGTTAAAAAACGATAGGTATCCGGTCATTGAGAAAAATTGTCATGATTATTATACTTATTAGGTACTTTTTTGTATTTTATTTCCGTCATGTATTCTATATTACATTATGTAAAAGGCTTTTGCTATCATTGAAAGACACCACAAATCACTTCTTATATCATATCATGCTAATAAGCATTGGTATCTAAGTCTGGATTTAAGAAAATCTTATTTCTCTAAGACTGTATTGATTTTTTTTTCCTTTTTGCTGGGTACAAATGTCAACATTTATAAGACCTTTTCTAAGACTTCCATAACCCTTTTATCTTATAAAGATGAATAAAATGAAAATTGTTGCATGAAAAATTATCATTTAATTGCTTTTTAAATATGCAGGTAGTTGTTTTATTTTATTTTCACAGCTATGAATATTGTCTCAAGTTTTGATGTTTTTTTTTCCACTCTCTTGTACGTATCGTTTAATGTTGCACTGGGCTCACAGCATTCATTTTGTAGTTTCCTGTTTTCTTTGACAAGTTTCTCCATATCCCTCTTTTTTTGTATATATGCCAAATGGTTTGAAAAAGACAAGGAAATGTTAATTCATAAAACAGAAAAACCCATGCATTTAAAGCCAGAGATAATAAGCACCGCCCTTAGATTTATCTGGTCGTTTCTGCTCCTGGGTATTGAATAAACTAACTACATAGTTATGATGACCAAGAGTGCCTCTTTCAAAATTGTGAATTTTATGGCCCCAGGGTCAGGAGTTCTAATGCTAGGGCGTGGCTATAAGGATTATATAGTAAAAAATGAATTTCTTTGAAAATCTTCTTCTTTGCTCCTGAGTTTTAAATAAACTTACCAAGTACATAGTTATCTTGAATAAGGCTTCCTCTTCCAAACTTGTGAATTTCATGGCCCCTGGGTTGGGGGTTCTGGTGTTAGGACGGGGCTTAATTGATTTATACAGTGAAAATGCATAAATTCTTTAAAACTCTTCTTTTCTGCACCTGAGTATTTTACCAATGAACTATGCACATAATTATGAGGAGGAAGGATGCCTCTCTGAGATTTTTGAATTTCAGGGTCCCTGGGTATATGCATGAATCCTTTGAAAATCTTTTCCTTTGTTGGGTATGATGCCAAATGATCTTAGTGTATATTTATGACAAAAAACCTGGTTCTTCCGAAAATGGTTAATTTCCTGGCCCCTGGGACAGAGGTACTTTGAAGATGGGGAACACTTCTAGTATACCGGTCCCCATAAATATGGCGCTAAAATAGGTGCCGCCGAAGGCGGTGTACAATATACATGTATAGACGATCGCGTGAGCGATCGACAAAATAGAAAAAGAAGCCACAAATTGCAAATTTGACCCCAAATTCGTGTTCCTTGTGAAAAATTGGGTTTAAAAAACTGGTTTTTAAACACAGTTTTTAAAATGAGAAATAAAAGATTTCGTAAAATAACGTACTTGTTTAGGAAGTAAATCTCCATCTTGCGTTGTTTAGGAATGTAGTCACATGATCAATTTTTGACGTAATCTCATAAATATTCATGAGATGCGTCACTTGTGTTTTGACGTAGGGCCTAATGAAGAAATGCCTGATAGGACTCAAAGTGCAATGCTATTAAAATTGCGTGATTTTTGTAAGAAATAAAGGGATCTAACAAATGTTAGCTAATTACTAGTCATCGATGGATTGAATTGTGCATTATTATCGATTTGAAAGGAATTCTGAATATTTGGACATGATTAGGATTTAGGAGGTCAGGATATCGAGCTGCAGTTAGGCAACCGGTAAGTCGCTTTTACAATAACTTGCCTAAACGCAGCGCTGAAAATCGTCATGTTTCGACAATAGAGTTTATTTAGCCGAACTTTCATTTCTTAAACTTTCCTTTGTAAAGCAAAAATTTCATGAACTAAACCAAGTGTAAGATATCGGCACGATTCGACCTTTTGTATAAAGCAAAAATTACATAAATTAGCCCAAAGTCAGAAAGATTACAGAGTGGATTTATAAAACAACCCCAATTTTAAAAACTATATAACCTAACCCTAATCACTCGATCGGATGCGTTTTGTTGAAGCGAGTGGGAAATTGAGGTTTGTTTACATTCTGCATAGCAACGGCAAGGGAAATAACTGCTCATGCGCAATCGCGTTATTCTGGGGACCGGCATACTAGAAACTTCCCGAAGATGGTGGTGGGTGGAGGGGTTACATAGTCTGAACTAATTTTATGAATGTTCGGAATGGATATGATATGATCTAGGCTGAGGCAGAGGATAGAAAAACTCCGATGAACAGCTAGGATCCCGAATGGAATGTGGGTCGAATGGTTTGCGCTAGGATTCAGATTCGTATATCCAGAATGTTCGTTTAAAAAAAGATTTGCTAATACTGAAAATATTTTTTAAACTATTATGTATAATTATGTGATTCTTTAATGTAATTTATAATTTTTGTCTTTGCTTTTTTTAAGTTTCAATCACACACTGACAAGAAACAAAACATACACTACACCAAGTGAACTGCACCTGTTATTGAATAGTAAGCAGACATAACCCATGTCATGTTTAACAAAACCGAATGCCACTCTCTTGGAAAAAAAAAGACCAAGTATGCGAAATCCATACATCAATAAATATTTTAAAATTGATATTGTTGTTGTTCAAGGTACTTAAGCCAGGGCTATTCAAGAAATGAACATGATTACTACCAACAGAGAAAATATTCCTGCTGTCGAGTCCGAGACCCTAAACAAAGCATTTAAGATAAATACTGTTATGTATTTAATGGACTTGGAAAATTAAGTGGAAAACGTCATCTTGAGATTGACAATTCTACTACTCCCGTCAAACTTCCTACCATCGCTATACACGGAGAAATAAGTCGAGAAATGTTCAGCGCACTTCTTTGTGCGCAATAAATATAGTGTTTTCAATGGGTGGCACTGTAGGACACTTGTTTGATTTAAGAAAATCCAAGAAATCTAACAACGCTTGGTGGATGTTGATACTGCTGACCTCTTTCCCCTTTAGATACATTTGATTCTTTTGGTAATAGTACTTCAAACCTGTTTTTTCGCTTGCTTTTTGGCTTATCTGCTAACGGGGTCAATGTAAACATTGAATTCATCTTTGCAATCATATGCAGCTAGTTGAGTCATATCCGAAGAACGAGGCAATCCTGTTGGTAATTTGTTTCTTCGATATCCTTCTTCCCTTGGGTAGGTTCATTTTTTCCTGTTTTGTTTTTCCTTGGCTGTTTTAATGCAAATATTTTATTCAGAAAAGTCTTGAGTTGAAAGTAACTGTTTCTTTAAATATCGTAGATCTCTGCAAGTTTGCTCTGGATAATAATGATTTGATTAATCATAAATGTAAGCAAGCCAGTCACACCTACAAGCAAAGAAGCTGTATATAAATCTGTGTATTCATCAAACAGTTCACAACTTTTCATTAAGGATTTCTTCAGTATTAACATTTGAAGATATCTCCCTCCACATACCATTGTAAGTTAAGCCTCTGTATAATGCATACATGGCTAAACACAGCCAGGATAAGCATGTAAAACCTGACAGGCAAATAGACATTGCTGAAATATAATAAAGAATTCCTATTGACCTAACGTAGTTGCTTGATTGCTGAATTGTATAAAGGCAAATAATATGAGCATTTTAAGTACTGAACTCCTTCTTTCAATGCTTTAATAAATTATTTTAAGGTCATACGCAACGTAGTTTGAACTTTTTTGGGTTCTCCCCTGGAGTTGAAGAGTTCCACTAAATGAAGTACCTGTGTGCAGTATTTTCAATGTCTATAAATGGATTTGAACACCTCTTCTATAACAATTTTTGAAGAAAAAAAAATCTGAAATTTATGTTTTATAATTTTTGTACAATTTTGTTTGAATAATGCAAATTTTTTTCAAAATTCGATATCTTTTCAAAACCTATGGTAAGGCATGCTTATATTTTGTCTATATTTCAAGTTTAAATTTGGAATATCTTGGAAATCTATCAGTAGGTAAGGTACGTTGCGTATGTCCTTAAGGATAAATAACACAAACTTTTTTTCAGAAATAAACTTTAAATTATTAGGGTGTGATATTAATAAATAGGATTAAACTATATATATTTTTTAGAACTAATAAGTAGAAGATAAGGGATAAATATTTTTTCTTTTAAGCATCTTTTACCTTGATTCCTTGAATTCAGTGTGTGAATGAGTGTTTTCATTACAATTATCAAAATCATCATATGATATACTTATATCGATAGATCGATATATCGATAGATTCAATTTTTTTTTCACTTTCATATTAACCACACTTTCAAATTTTCTTATCTTTTCCACACACTGCCTCCACTTGACCATCCTCCAATTCCTCGCCGTCAACCTCTACGAAACGCTTACTGTGATGTTTTGTGCTAGGAGACTAGTTCTAGCGGCATCACAGGCCTGAATGAAGTCAGTCGGAATATATTTCCTGTTTACATTCTGTAAAAACGAAGAAAGCTAAAAATTTCATGAACATATACATGAAATATAATTTTTTTTACTGGTCTTTTATAAGTACTACATGTATATTAAGACAATGGAACATGAACTGCTATGCAGCTTAGGTCATTTTCATCTGTTACAATCAAAACAATGAATTCTGCGAGTTCCATTCGACACGGAAGTACGGGGGGGGGAATGGTTTGAAATTCTCGCATTATTTTCATTTCATAAAAACTCGAATAGTAGTCATATATATTGATCGGATTGGTCTTCCTTTAAGTTTTTCCACTCATCCATATTTGCTGATTGAAAATTGTGATTAATTATACTAATTGTTTTGTAAATATTAAAATTTGTACACTTCCATACCTATCTACATTTGTAAGGAGTTAATTAACACACTGTCAATCAATTTACCAATGTAATCATCCAATGCGGAGATGAATGGCTCGGTCATTCCCAACTATCGCAACCTGTTCTTTGCAAAAATACATTCTTAAGCACGTTTCTCTTTTCCCCTTTTGAACAATTTCTGCAACCTTTTTCGGATCATGGGGAATTTCAACTTTTCTGAGATACCGCGTAGTAATGTCCTCACCAAATTCCTAGAAGAACAACTGAAATAAGGAAACACTTTAGTAATTTTTTTTAAACCTATCGTATGTTACTGTTAATCACGTTTTATCCTAAGAAAACACTACTCCAGGATGCTTCCATATAAGTTTCAGCTTTTCTGGCCCAGTGTTTCTTAAGAAGAAGATTTTTAATGACCCAACCATATTTTTGTCTCTTCTTGATTATCTCCGCTTATGAGAGGACCTGGCCCTTCATATTAACAATTTGTGTGTTTCGTATTATTCAATCAAGATAAGGATTGTTTGATCCTGACTGTTGTCATTTTGTACAGGTCCAGATGTGATAATTATACCCTCGGGGTAATATCTACCTGTCGTGTGACGGTCTAATGTGGTCCATCAAAATGACATGACTATCTTCATACAGAGATTTTTGAATCTACAAAAATGAACCTGTATTTTGTTTGAAAACTACTCAGATATAAGTCAGGGGAATTTTATTCTTGTGGACATTATTAAACATTTGTTTTTGGTGGTAAAGTTGATAAATTTCTCCTGAAAGCAAAGGCTTTCAGGAAATTGAAAAGCATGAAAAAAGAAAGGTTTAAGATTTGATATACATGTGCACCACTTGAGGAAATAGAACGGTTCCAAAGTATTTGAACTTCTTAAAACAATCAAATTTAGACTTTTTGCTGTTTCCAAATCAGTCCATACCTGTTTAATTGGTTTAAAAGAATAAATTAAATATTGATGTATTAATGTAGAATAATTCCGGAAGAAAGACAGGGGAAGAGAAAGACTGAGATCTATCATCGTGTACTAATTTATGTAACTACAATGTACGTAGATTTTTTTACTATGTTACAGTAGCACATCAGGTCCATTAATCATTGTCTGGTGACCTTACCCTGTGTCCATGATTATAATTTTCTCTGGAACCGCTGAACCAATGACAACTAATTTTGGGATATAGCATCTGTGGATAAAGGGAAACAAACAGTCACACATTGTGAATCTCATGGCTCCCGTCCCCTTGTGGCCTATGGGGTGGAAGCAAAACCATCAGAATTGATGAATCTTTTAAAAATCTTTTTCTTTTTTGTTGGACAGCAGTCAAACTTTTGGCACGACTGTAATAATTACAGAGCCTTCTAGGAAACTTAAGTGCCAAATGGACAGGGATTCTGGAGGAGGTGTGGAGCTTTAAGTAGTCATCATACAATAAAGTGCATTATTTCTTGGAAATTCTTCTTTGCCCATCTCTTGAATTTTACGTATTTACTTCTATAGATCCTTTACATTGTTGTATTGTACTGTTTTATTATTCTCGGGTGATCATTTAGGCCATTTGGCTTCTTGTAAATTTATTTAAAGGATATGCTCAAAAAATTTGTTATTAATTATAAGTGCCATGCAATTCTGTGAAACAGTGTAAAATTATCATTATTGCAGATAAAATACTTGTATGCAGAATTTCTTTCCCTACCAAGTCATTTGCCTGCAAACTAGACAAATATTAGAATTAAGCTCTGTATACCTTGGTCTCAGTTTCCTCAGGCCCAGCAGTCTCTTATAGATTGATCAATTTTTTTTTCAGCCAAACTTTAGCTATTAACGATCCTGGGTGTATTCCGTCGGGAAAATTTAGTGAATTCCTTATTATTTTCTTTTTTCCTGATTTTGTTTTAGAGGTTTGTGGAGACCTACAGCAAATGCTGGTTAGTGGTTTTTCAGATTATTGTTGATTTCTCTTATTTTGTTGATTAATTTTATAATTTGTTCAGCTAGTTCCTTGTCTTGATCTTCAAAAAAATATAGGGTTCGGGTGTCCTTTAGCTGTAACTCACTGTATTCCAGGCTTTTATTGAATACGGTGGAACTTCCAAGATGATCGTGACTTTGGAGCTTGGATATTTATTCATGATGTAAATGATCTCGTAAAATTTTGTTTGTATATTTTCTAGGACATAATTTTTCTTTTGGTTTAGATTTATGTATTTATTGTTCCTGCTGGTTACCACACATATTGCCGTGTTTTCTGATGTTACCTATGCTTGATTTAAGCCACGCAGTACTGTCCTCGATCTGAGCAATTTTTGAAGACCAAATTATGTCACATTTGTTGGTGATTTTTCTGTTTGAAATTCAATTTCAATACCATACATGTTAATGGTTTTCTTTTCCAAATTGAAGTCCATACCATGCTTGATTAAAAAGTCTAAACCATGCAGCATGTCATTCTTGATAGGAGCAACAGTCACTGTTTCTTTAAACTTCAAATCTTTCATCTGTTTTTCAACTGATTCTAACTGATTACCAGTCAATTTTAAATCTCTACCTGCAGTCAATAATTTAATGTAATAATGTAAGACTCTTGACATAACATGGTTTGTTTTGATTGATTGATTTTATATTGTTTAACGCCGAGTCGGCAATATTTCAGCCATATTTCGGCGGGCAAGTTTATTGACCGGTTTTTTTTAAAGTTTTTGGTTTCTCTGGCGGCCCCCAATGAGCCTACTCTTTATCGAACTCCAGAGAAACGATCTTTTTCGTGCCAAGGGGGTTGTTATCATTGACACGGGGCCCCATTTAATATCCCATCCGATGGACTTAAAATTTAAAAATATTTAAACCGTTTAAAATAAAATGATCTAAATATATATCATAAAATTGTTCTAATCATTTCTTTATTTTATTGTAAAAATCAGTTTCATGTAAATATTCCAAAATTGCATGCACATTAACATTTGTAAAAGTTCATATATCGTTTTTGCATTACCAAATGTCTACTTGGAATTGGCGAAAAATCAGAACATTCCAATAAAATATAATTTACAGTTATCGGACAGTTACAGGATATACATTCCGGCGGATACTTCCGATTCAGTAAGTATTCATGTGTAAGTTTAGAGTGACCAATACGTATTCTTGATATAATTACTTCGTCTTGACGTTTAAGACCGAAGTCACATGATTTGTTTCCGAGATGAATTGAAAGGTTGATCAGAAATTAAAGTGATTTCTGATGCAGTGTCTATAATAGCTTTGATCTTTTTACCATGTATTATCAAGGTAACATGAATGTTGGAGCATGATTTCAACTGTCGTTTAATTACTGCTGGTTATTCTCTTTCCTTGAGGCCTTCAGAATCAGGGACCGAGGTTAGGCCTGTTGACCCGATCCTTGGTTGTTTAAAGATTTGCAAATATCACTTCTTTCTTTCCTGCTTTGTTCTCTTAATTTAATTTTGGACAATCTATTTGGAATTGACCTTGACATCCACAATGAGATGATGGTGGGATCCCCCCCAGTGCAGGACTAAGTGTCAACATCCTTGATGTTGATCCCCATTCCGAATGCCACAGTTGAGATGAGGAGTTTTAATTTCCCATCAGGGGAGATGAAGCTCTCCATTATTCTCTATTTGGATTCCTCTTCAACATAACTTTGTACTTGGTTAGTTTATTAAATGCCCAGGAGCAGAGAAGTTCGGTGGCTTACCCATCGGTTTCATGCTCCATCCGTTGATAGCATCCAATTCCATTTGAATGCTTTCCTGAAGTTGGTTAAATCCCTCATTGTCACCTTCTATGGGGGTGTCAAATCCATCAAATGGATCATCACTTTCATCCCCGACTGGAATAACAATCATCTTCTTCGCAATCGAGTCATTTCCAATGAGTCATTTATTGCTTCAATATAATTGTATTCAGTCTTCTGTTGATTCTCGTCTATTTGTCATCTCTCACGAGAGATGACACATTAATTTTGCTTTCCGGATGTGAAGTCCCAGTGTAAGCTGCAATTTATCAATCGACAATCCTCGGCTAACGTTCCAAACAAAAAAGGTAAACAACCAGCGATTATTGATAGGAAAATAAGCTGCAAAGAAATCATAGAAAGTCGTTAACAATCGCCTGGATGACGGGGGTTCTTCAAAATCTACATTGTTTGTTCTTGCTTTGTGAGGAACACCTTATCCTGGTTATTAAAATTTTATATGCTTTATTTAATTATTCTAGAATTGATTTTTTTCTCCTTGATAGAATTATTGGGGTTGTTGAGAAATATTAAATCACCCAGTCCCTGACTATTACCCTAATTTTATATACTATAGAATTTGAGATAGAATATTTTAAATGTGTTTTACTAATAAATTGAGTCATTAAAAAACCTACCGTTTTACTGTTTTTCCGTCTGTATAAGTCATCAAAGAGGAGGAAATCCTCAAAACCAAAGGTATCATACTCTCTGACTACAAACGTGCCCAGGTCCTCTAATGATCTTCACCCATATGCCCTTGTCGTACATTATCACGGATCTCCACCAACAATTGAATTACTCTTCTTTGGAATCCTAAAGTAAATTTTATTTATTAATTGAATACAAAGTTAGTGCGTAAGATAAACATTTGCATATATTAAAAAAAATTGATGCGCATTAATGTATACCTATTGAATTTAGACTGAATATTCTTATATATATAAATTGCAACTCTTACGAAATTAACAAAATATTTTATTTTCAATTTTAGTTAACATTCGGTATTCAGCTTTTACTGGATGTTGGTGGACTTTTTCTCCTCTGTAAATGAGGTAGGTCTGTCTCTGCCTTCATGTCTGAATTCTCGGGAGAGCTCTCCTGATGGCTAGGTGCTGTCCTTCGAGAAGCCTGGGACAGAGATTCGTGGAGTTCGCTTGACGAAGAAGGCTGCTGACTCCACTTGCTGCTTTTGAGATCTTCGTAATGGTGCATGACGTCACAGTGGTTTTCTTTTGTCTCATTGGTTAAGCTGGCTCTGGAATCTGTAAGTGATTTACCTTATAGAAATAGAACATGTATTTCTTAATATATTATTTTCGGTCCTCTTAAAATATTGTAAAAAGTAAAATGCAACATTTGTAATCTGCAAGACTTTTTTGAAAAGGCATATTTATGATAAAATTTCGAAGTTTTGAAAATAAAATATTTCACCACTATCATCGTCAGCTGACATCTCAGAAGTAAACTTTTTCTAGGGTAGTTGCTGTTGAGGTTTTGAAAGACTAAAGTCCACGCGAACCTATCAATATCATATGGAGTATATAGCAAATTATAATTTTATTGTTAAAGTATTATGAATTTCAACTGCACTGTGACAAATTAATGCAATGTGCTTACGACTGATATGATACTGGCTTGTTTGATGACATGCATAATCAGTGATAAAGTAGGTATACAAACGTTACACAAAGTGTCTTAACTTCTGTGCATCAGTTTTTGATTTCAATAAATGGTGTTGCTGTGGTTGCTAAAAATAGAAATTTTTGTGAAATTGTTTCAAAATGCTACTCCTCCTACATTTTTAGTGCGATTTCAATATAACTTGGCACACAAGTAGACTTTAGAAAGATACATGTTCATAATTCTGTGCATCGTTTTTTTTTTTTGATGAGTGGCAAGGATCATTTTTCTATTTATTGCTGATTTAAAGTCTCGAGTCCCAACTGCTACTTTTCTCTTCCTTTGTTTTAAGTTTTAACCAGTAGAGCTACAGTCTCGACAGAGACTTCTGGTTTTGATTTGAGATTCTGCTTGGTCTAATTTCCGAGCCTGTTTGTACCTTATATCAACACCTCGTGTCAATTGCAATGAAAACACCAGTTTCAATAAAGAACAAAATTTATTTAACCTTTGTATAGACAAAAAAAAAATGGTATAAAAAATTACAACTGTAAATTTTTGCCTTGAAAAAAAAAACCCCTAATTTTGAAACCCAGCAAAAATCACCCCCCCCCCTCCCCACAACCTAGCCTACGGAAACGCTAGCCTAACCTAGGCGGGGGAAAAGGCCTAGGAAAAATAAAACCCATTACTTACATTTATTTATTGAAAACCTAACTCCTAACTTTTTGTTTTATGGCCTAATAAATTTAACAGGAGCAATAGACGATGACATTTTTTGTACAAATACGTAATAATATCATAACATAATTTCTAAGGGTGCAACCTGTTAAATACCTAATAAACCTCTATAAAAAGTGAGAGAACTTACAGCAAATCAATGCTTTTCAAGATTCCCCACTAAACTAGCAGTTACACAGGTTTTTATACTTTTTAGAAAACAATAGAAAATTCAACTTAGAATTCTAGTGGATGCACCCGAAGGGTATGAACTTTGACTGATATTAGTAACACCAAAAAGGTTAACTTCCGTATTGATAGCCAATCAAAATTTAGATAAACATTAGCCCAAAAGAATTGATGGAAGCAACACGTGCTTTTCCCTGAGAAGGTTTGTAAACATGCTAAATATAAACAAATGAATTAGGTATAAGGCAGTATACACATATAGGTATGAAAACATTGATAATAACATATTATTACTAAAATACAAGGCATAAATGCATATCACAAAATCCATTCCTGCTACAATCCCCCCTTCTTAAGAACTAAATGATCATGTCATTTATTCAATATTATAATATCCCTGACCTGACAAAGGTGTTCCCTGGTGTCACTTGGTTGGCCCTCCTCAAGTTCGCCTGTTCGTCTCGATATCTTCTCCGGGCTGCAGAGATTGGGGCTAGGGGCATGGTTCCCTGCCCGGGATCCTTGAATTTGATATTCTGGACCTACTGACCTAGCGGAATCGTGCTTTTCCCATGCCTGAGACGGGCGTGTCGACGTACCTGGTTTTTCCGTCTGCTGGCATACTTGCAAATTTCCACTCCACAGTGGAAAATTTCGATATACGCTTCATGACTCTTCTTCCAGTGTTCCTTGCAGGATTTGTAGATAATCAGCAATACTTCACAGTTATCTGCTGGGCAGATCATTCCACCTTCCTTCCACGCCGGTCGGATGTCGCTGTCTAGATTATCCATCTCCTCCTGCGTAACCAATAAATCATAAACGTCCATTAAGCAAACCTGAAAAATAGTGGTACGACAAATATTAAGAAAATTCTCTTCTTTTTCCAAAATAAATCAATTATACCAAAGTAAAATCAGAGTATAGGAATAGGGCCCAACAGTCCAACTGTTTTTAAAATATTCAAACTCTTTTATATTACCATGAAATAATAGATAAAAATAAATTTCCAAATGTTAATTACTCAAATTTTGAAATTACAAATTATTGCATATAATACTTTTGAAAATATGTTACTTTCAAATAACAGATAATTTTTGAAAAAAATTCACTTATCTGAAATAAATGAGAATAAAGTAATGGTGAGTAGATCTCCCTGGATTTAATTCTTCTCCCAGTTCTTGTTTTTACAAGAGATCTTTGCTCAGGTTGCATCAAATGACTATTTGGAAGTGGTTCTGTTGTTTCGCTCAAGGTTCCATCAGAAGTTTGGTGTTCGTTATCTTCCAACCAATTGACTGGAGGTTGTCTCCCTTGGAATGGTTTCAAATGATCCACATGGACAGTTATTGGGGTACTTTCTGAATTTAACTGTATATCATAAGTAACATCTGAAATTTTCTGAATAATGAGATATGGACCCGTCCAACCTTGACCTAATTTATTTGATATAGCTGGTAAATACCTTCTCCAAACCCATTCACCTGGTTCAAATTCTCTTGGTTTTAACCCTTTATCATAATAATGAATCTGTCTCTGAGAAGCAATACCAAAAGTTTGATATGCAAACTCAAACGCATTGTTCATTAATACTTCTAACCATTTTACATACATTGAAGGACACAGTTTCCCAGGGTTTGCTGGTGGTATCCCAACCATGGTATCTAATGGGCATGAAATTTCCCGACCCAACATGAGCAAGTTCGGAGTACACTTTGTACTTATGTGAGGGGTTGCACGATAGGCCATCATGAGGTATGGTAAATGATCATCCCTATCATCTTTATTTTCATTGACAAACGCAGATAACATTGCGATTAGAGTACTATTAAAACGCTCATCAAGGCCATCAGACTGTGGTCTATATGGAGTGGTTCTAGTTTTCTCTATGTCTCTATGCCTAAAAGTATACATTCTCTCCCCTGATCAGTATGAATTTGATTTGGAACACCAGAACGTGAAATAAATTCAGTAGTAAGTTTGTCAGCAACTGTAAGGGCAGTATGATCAGACACAGCGTATGCTTCTTTCCATTTTGTAAAATAGTCAACTACAACAATGATATACTAATTTCCATTATTGGTTGTTGGTAAACCACCTAAAATATCTATTGCAATTCGGTCTAATGATTTTGTAGATTGAAGTAGAGAAGACTGAAGTGGAGATTTTCCAAACCCTGGACCTGGTTTTCTACGTGCACAAAGATCACATGATTGACACCATAATTTTACATCATTTTACAATCCAGGCCAATAGAATCTTCTTTTGACAGACTCGTATGTTTTATCCCTCCCTAAATGACCTGGAATTCTTGAATTGTGTAGGGATTCTAAAATCTTTTCTCTCATAATTTGAGGGGCAACAATCTGAAAAATGACATGACCTTGTCGATCATTTTCACTCACTCTGTATAAAATTTCATCTGACCTAATTTCAAACTCTTCCTGCATTTGACATAAAGTTCGAATTTCATGGGAAAATGAACCAATAGTTTGTCTGTTTGGTTTAGTAACTTGTTCGGTTTTGAGTTGTTTGAATTTACCAATGTTTTTGTCTTCATTTTGCCATTCTTTTATTTGTTTAGGACCCCAAATTTCAACCCAGTTTGATACTTCAGGAGTACGGTCATCGGCTTGGACAGGATATATTCCCTGGTCAGAATGCTTAGATTCTTCATTAAGGAATTCTCCTTTTTCCGCCTCAACCTCCTAAGTCAAATTTTCATTACCCAAATTTGCATTTTGAAATTTTGAATCACAATCGGGGCAATTTTCTCTCCTACATTTACGTTTGAGTGGAATTCTTGACAACCCATCAGCATTTCCATGCTGAGTACCTTGACGATGTTCTATGTCAAAATCAAACATGTCAATGACACTTATCCATCGAGCAATCATTCCCTCGGGATTTTTGAAATTTTTAAGCCATTTGAGTGAAGCATGATCTGTTCTTACCAAAAAATTTTGTCCAAACAAATAATTTCTGAAATGTTTCAAAAACACACCAATAACCAAAAGTTCTTTGTGGGTAGTACAATATTTTCTCTGAGAATTTTGTAAGGACACACTGGCATATGTTATAACTCTTTCTTCTCCATCTTGGATTTGCGATAATACACCACCCAACCCTGTTTCACTGGCATCTGTGTCAAGTATGAATTTACCATTTGCAGTAGGGTAGGCCAAAATTGGAGCAGAGATCAATAATGTCTTCAGCTCGTCAAAAGCTTTTTGACAATTATCATCCCATTTTAACCTTTTGTTTTCCTTGTGAGTTGACTCAATGGAGATGCTATGGTGGAAAAATTTGGTATAAATTTTCTGTATTAACCAGCTGTACCTAAAAATGATCTGATTTCAGTAACATTTGTTGGAATGGATAATTTTGAATTGCATTTATTTTCTTTGGATCACAATTTATTCCAGCTTTTGAAACTTTGTGGCCTAAATATGAAACCTCATTTTGAAACAGAAAACACATTTTGGGTTTTAATTTCAAGTTTGCTTTTCGAAAACACTCAAAAACTTCTCTCAAATTTCTCAATGCAATTTCAAATGTTCTGCCAAAAACTATGACATCATTCAAATAACATAAGCATATTGTCCAATTGAGTCCCCCCAACACCAGATTCATAAGGCGTGAAAAAGTGGCAGGGGCATTGCATAGCCCAAAAGACATAACATTAAAATGATACAATCCCCTGTGGGTAGTAAAAGCAGTTTTGTTCTTATCTGACTCTTTCAACGGACATTGCCAATACCCACTGGCCAAAGAGCTAAAGCCACGAATCATCAAAATCTGCCTCAACTTTTTGACAAAATTGAAGTTAAAAATCACAATGTCTGAAATATGTTATTTTGTAGTGTGCAATGACTAGTTTCTCACAGTGAAATGTTTTTCAAAAAAATCTGCATCATTTAGCACGTGCCCAGCACCAAAAAACACAAAAAACGTTAAAATCCTATGAAAAACGTTGATTTTACGTTAGTTATTGCAAAATTTAGATGTGGCCACACCTGAGTACCTCCACCAAACTTTGCATATAGAAAAATATTGCATATATGCATCTTTATGCAAAATATCACAGAGGTACTTGCGTGTGGCCAATGTGTAATTCACATTTTATGAAATTTAGGTTGGCAAAAATTAAAGCAAGATCTTCCATTTTTTCACTGATAACTTGTTCATAAAAGAATTAATTAGCAGAAATTATTTGACAAATTATGAGATATATTCGTAGCAATTAAATAACGCTCAGTCAATGGATTATATTTTTGAATAATGTGAATAAACTCAGATTTTATGTGTTATGTTGTTTTTTCATTTATTTAATTACGTTTTCATTCAAACTTACGTGCATCTATGATGACGTCACAATGTAACGTTTTTGACGTTTTGACGTAAGAACCAGTGCGTAAATTCTACAAGAATATGGTCAACGTAATTTTCTCAAAGTGAAGTGTTCCAGTTTCTGATTCATCGTCAGCACTAAATGTTGAAGGTAATTATTAATTATATCATTTTTTTTAATTTATTATTAATATTATCAAATATGCCTATATAATCCATTGTAAATATTTATATTTCAATAGTTTTTCACAAAGCGCCACACTTTGAAGAATGCATATTTAAAAACCTTTACACTGTATATAATTTAGTTTAATTCACAGCTCTTAAACCTTTTACATTATCGGTTTTTTGTATTCCACCGAAAAATTAAGTAACAAAAATTGCGTCAGACCAGTACCCCCCCTATCAATTTAAAAATAAATAGAACATGTTTATTACCTATAACATTTAGTCATCACGAGAAAAAAAAACAATCATGCCATGTAGGGTTTTCTAACACTGATTAGTACTTCTTCATATATGTAATAAAGTTAATGTTTGACAATGCAACACAATGAATGTCCACTTGAATAATATATACGTACGAAACATAAGAGCTGATCATTTTGTATGTGAAAGTTAACAACAGACTGCAACAGTGGCCAATGTATCTCGCACAGAATTTAAGTGCATGAATTTTACATCAAATGTGTAAAAATTAAATTCTTCCAAAATACTTAATTTTTAATGAAATCGATGCTTAGCTTAATAATAGCATTTTGCCTCATTAGTTTTACGTCACAGTATCGTCGAAGAAGAAGAAACAAATTAAATTTTACTGAAAAACAATGCTACATTTCAAAGTCTCTCTCTAAAATACCGTTTGATGCAACGAAAAATTAAAAAATGGTATGAAAACCTCGTATTCTCAAGATTCAAATACTGTTAAAATTATACATTTTTGAGTTACGGCATATTTTGATGATTCGTGGCTTTAGCTCTTTAATGTGGAAAACCATTGTGCACCTGATAATGCATCAAGCGCATCATCTATTCTGTTCAAAGGATAAGCATCCTTCTTTGTAATGGAATTTAATTTGCGAAAATCTATGCAAAATCTTGTAGACCCACCTGATTTTGTAACCAAAACAACAGGAGCAGACCATACACTATTACTTGGTTCTATTATTTTCTGGTCAAGCATTTTGTCAAGGTCTTGTTCAACAATTTCTTTTTGTTTTGGGGATAATCTCCGAGGAGGTATTTTAATAGGACCTTCACACCCAGTATCTATGGTATGTTCTACCAAATCAGTTTGACCCAATTTCCCGTCAGGTATCATAAATACATCTTCAAACTCAAGCAACAAACTCTCAATTTTCTCTTTCTCTTTCTCATTTAATTGATTGGAGCTTTGGAGGTGTTGATATAAGGTACAAACAGGCTCGGAAATTAGACCAAGCAGAATCTCAAATCAAAATAAGAACCTGGGAAATTATATATATTTGAAAAAAGGAGAGTGTTGAAAATATTCTAGAACCACTAATGACTATGGTATTCTGAGACATTACTCCTATTACATGTCTTAAATCATGCATAAAAGGTGTTATAAATCTGATGATATTATAATGCACGTAAGTAATAAGTAAAAAAAAACTTTAAAACGAATTAATAAAAACATTTCAACATTTTCAGACTCTTTGAAGGGGGGGGGGGG